>QODF01000010.1:2159572-2191459 GCA_024372805.1 Oostethus manadensis
AAGGCAAACAGGTTCTAGGTGACGGGCCAGACTAAGAGTGATTCAGAAGACCCTTATGATTAAAACTAAGAGGAGTGACCGCACCTCGCCCAGATGTGGGACACCGGGGCCTCACCCTGGAGCCAGGCCTGTGGGAGGGGATCGCAGGCGAGCACCTGGTGGCCAGGCCTTCACCCGTGGGGCCTGGCCGGGCCCAGCTCGAAGAAGCATCACGGGAGCTCCCCCCCGCAGACCCACCACCTGCAGGGGCAAGCATAAGGGTCCGGTGCCATGCGATTTGGGCAGTGGTCGAGGGCGGGTGTCCGGGCGACCTGGTCTTCGGCGGCCAAATATGGTTCTTAGGACATGGAATGCCACTTCTTTGGTGGGGCAGGAGCCCAAGCTTGTGGAAGAGGCGGAGACATTCCGACTAGACTCACCTCAACCCACAGTTTGGGCTCTGTAACCAAATTCCTTGAGAGTGGCTGGACCTTGTTCTTCTCTGGAGTTGCTGCAGGGGAGAGGTGGCGAGCTGAGGTGGGCTTATTAATAGCCCCCCCGGCTTAGTGGCTCTGTGCTGGAGTCAAACCCGGTGAAGGAGAGGGTTATTTCCCTACACCTTCGGGCTGGGGAAAGGGTCCTGACTGTGGTTTGTGCGTACGAGCCGAACGGCAGTTCAGAGTACCCAGCCTTCTTGGAGTCTATCAGAGGGGTTCTGGAGAGCACCCCAGCTGGTGACTCCACAGTTCTGCTCGGAGACTTCAACGCCCATGTGGGCAATGACAGTGTGATTTGGAGGGGCGTGGTTAGGGAGGAACGGCCTCCCTGATTTGAACCCGTGTGGTGTGTTGTTGCTGCACTTCTGTGCAAACCACAGTTTGTCCATAAAAACACCATGTTCGAACATTAGGATGCCCATACGTGCACTTGGCACCAGGACACCCTTGGTCGCAGGTCTATGATCGACTTTGTGGTTGTATAATCAGACCTGCGTTCGCATGTTCTGGACACACGGGTAAAGAGATGGGCTAAACTGTCAACTGACCACCACTTGGTGATGAGTTGGATTAGATGGCGGGGAAGGATGCCGGACAGACCTGGTAGACCCAAATGCGTAGTGAGGGTGTGCTGGGAACATCTGGCAGAGTCTCCTGTTCGTCGAGTCTTTAACTCTTATCTCCGGCAGAGCTTCGCCTGCATCTCGAGGGAGGACCGGGATGTTGAGTCGAAATCGGCCGTATTCCGTGCCTCCATTGCTGAGGAAGCCAGTCGTAGTTGCAGCCGCAAGGTGGTCAGTGCCAGTCGTGGCACCGGGGGTTAGGGCTGCTGTCAAGCTGAAGAAGGTGACCTATCAAGCTTGGATGGCTTGTTGGACTCCCGAAGCAGCTGACAGGTACCGGCAGGCAAAAGCGGCATGCGGCTTTTGTGGTGGTCGAGGCAAAAACCCGGGTGTGGGAGGAGTTCGGTGAGGCTATGGAGCACGACTTTTGATCGGCCTCAAAGAGGTTCTGGCAAACCGTCCGACACCTCAGAAAGGGGAAGCCCTCCCCAGTTCTCACTGTTTACAGTGCGGACGGGGGCTTGCTGACCTCTACTAAGAATATAGTTGGTCGGTGGAAGGAATACTTTGAGGCCCTTGTTAATCCCACTGACATACCTTCCGTAGAGGAAACAGAGTCTGAGGACACGTACATGGACAGTTCTATCACCATGGCTGAGGTATTTGGGGTAGCACTCCCCAATGGCAAGGCTCTGGGAGTGGATGAGTTTCCCCTGAATTTCTCAAGGCTCTGAATATGGTGAGGACTGTCTTGGCTGACACGCCTCTTCAACATTGCATGGAAGTCGGGAACAGTACCCCTGGACTGGCAGACGGGGTGGTGGTCCCCATTTTTATAAGGGGTGACCGGAGGGTGTGTTCCAACTATAGGGGGATCACACTCCTCAGCATCCCTGTGAAAGTCTACTCCAGGGTGCTGGAGAGAAGGGTACGACCATTAGTCGAACCTCGGTTACAGGAGTTGCAATGTGGTTTTTGTCCCAATCGCGGAACACTGGACCAGCACTACACCCTTGAAAAGGTACTGGAGGGTATGTGGGAATTTGCCCAACCAGACTTGGAAAAGGCATTCGACTGTGTCCCTCATGGTGTCCTGTGGGGGGTGCTCCAGAAGTACGGGATTGATGGTCCGCTACTACGTGCCATTCGGTCCTTCGAAGCAGGAGCCTGGTTTGCATTGCCAGCAGTAAGTCGAGCTTGTTTCCGGTGAATGTTGGCCTATGCCAAGGCTGCCCTTTGTCACCCATTATGTTCATAATCTTCATGGACATAATTTCTTGTCGCAGTCAAGGCGTCAAGGCTATTTGCAGATGATGTAATCTTTATGACCTGATCAGGCTGTGACCTTCTGCGTTTACTGGAGCAGTTTTGCAGCTGAGTGTGAAGCTTCTGGGATGAGACCTCCAAATCCGAGGCCATGGTTCTCAGTCGTAAACGGCTGGACTGTATCCTCTGGGTCGGGATTGAGGATTTGCCTCAGGTGGAGGAGTTCAAGTATTTCGGGGTCTTGTGCACGAGTGAGGCAGTAATACTGTCGCTGTACCGGACCGTCGTGGTGAAGAAAGAGCTGAGCCGGAAGGCAAAGCTCTCTCGCTCTCTGGTCATATGTTCTACGGTCATGAGTTATGGCTCATGACCGAAAGAACGAGATCGCGGATACAAGCGGCGGAAATGAGTTTCCTCCGTAGGATGGCTGGACTCAACCTAAGAGATGGGGTGAGGAGCTCGGCCATCCGGGAGGAGCTCAGAGGCGAGCCGCTGCTCCTTCACTGAGAGGAGCCAATTGAGGTGGCTCGGGCATCTAGTCCGGATGCCTCCCGGGCGCCTCCCTGGTGAGGTGTTTCGGGCATGCCCAGCCGGGAGAAGGCCTCGGGGAAGACCCTGGGACAAGCTAGAGGGACTGTGTCTCAAAGCTGGCCTGCGAACGCCTTGGTGTTCTCCCGGTGGAGTTGGAAGAGGTTGCCGTAGACCGGGAAGTCTGGACTTCCCTACTGAGACAGCTGCCCCCGTGACCCGGACTCGGATAAGTGGAAGAAAATGGAATGTAATGGAATGATGTTTATGAGTGTGTAAAAAATCTCATTTTACACTGAAGTGCTGATTGGATGGATGTGTGCCATGTGATGCATGTATAACCCCAAAGACGGTGGCTCTGGAGGAGCTGAACACTGAATATATTGCTCTGCAAAAAGGGTGTGGCAACAAAGACGACCTGACCGCTCTCATGTCACTCCGAACCCGTTACAACGAGATCCGAGCCAAGGTGCGTCAACTGAGTGGTTTTAATTAGGTGCTTATCTTTTGCCTCATATACAGTGGTGTTTAAAATAATAGCAGTCCTTTGTGACTAACCAAATTAAATGCTGTTATTAGTATATTTATATTGCTACATGGCAAACAAGTTACCAGTAGATGCAGTAGATTCTCAGAAAACAGAGACCCAGCATTCATGATATGCACGCTCTTAAGGCTGTGCAATTGGGCAATCAGTTGAAAGGGATGTGTTCAAAAAATAGCAGTGTGGCATTCAGTTAGTGATCAGTGATCAATTTAGTGAAAAAAGAGGTGTAAATCAGGTGGCCCCTATGTAAGGATGAAAGCAGCACTTGTTGAACATCATTTCTCTTTGAAAGGCTGAGGAAAATGAGTCGTTCAAGACATTGTTCAGAATAACAGCCTACTTTTGATTAAATAGTTGATTGGAAAGGAGAAGACTTATCAACAGGTGCTAAAATGTTGTGGCTGTTCAGCTAAAATGATCTCCAGTTTCTTAAAATGAAGAGCAAAACCAGAGACACGTGGCAGAAAATGCAAGACAACTATCAAAATGAATCAAAGAATAACCATAACGGCAAAGGCTCAGCCAAAGATAAGCTTCAAGATGATCAAAGACAGTCTGGAGTTACCTGTAAGTACTGTGACAGAAGACGTCAGTGTAAAGCTGACTTCATGCTACACAGATGTGAAGCAGTTATAAGAAAATGTGGTCATGCAACTACATATTAGTTTAGTGACTGACAGGATTTCCAAATCATAGAAACAAGAAAGTTTGTACAAAATAGTGTCAACGGCAGACATTGCTATTTTTTGTACACACCCCTTTCAACTAATTGCCCAAATGCACAGCTTAAAAAGCGTGCATATCACGAATGCTGGCACTTACTGGTAACTTGTTTGCCATGTCGCAATACAAATATACTAATAACAGTAATTGGTCTGGTTAGTCACATTGGACTGTTTGTCATTTGTTCTTGTTTGCAGTACAATGCACTCCTGAAAACGAGAATCCCGACAGATCCGGATGTAGTTCATTTAAAGGTGAGCAAACACTAAAGTAGGTTTCTTTGAGTGTCTTGATTTGACTGACAGGTGTGTCATCCAATAACAGGCCAAACTCTCATCCCTGGTGCTGAAGTGTCAAGAGAGAAACAGCTTACTGGCACGGATGATGAGAACCTTGCGTGGGCACGGCCCCGTGGACGCCACGCTGACGCGACAAGTTGATCATCTGCTCAACGACGCGGCGCTGCTTCAGTACACCGCTGCATTCACGAAGGGCCTGGAGCGTGGACTCGCAGCAGGATTTATTTCCAATTTTCAAAAGTACGCTTGCTCTGCAGGAACTGGAAGCCAAAGAACTCAAAATGATTTCCACACGGAAGAGAAAATCCACCACCCTTCTTTGGAAGGGTCGACAGCAACACTGCCCGACTGCAGTGGTGATGCCACGCGTGCACCAACAAGAAAGAAAAGTGCCATGTCACCGGTGCCAACCCCGCAAGAGAACAACACGGTGCCATCATCACCAGACCCGAAAGGAAAAGAAGGGTTAAGTTTTGACACACCACAGGTGAGAGAAAATAAAAGTTCTCCAACCGCAGTTGGTGGTCCTGAACCAAAACACCATTTAGCTTTAGCTTTAGCAGTAAACTTCTACACAGCTGGGGGAGGATATATGTATATGTGTGCGTGTGTGTGTGTGGGGGGGCACAATATTAATAATAATCATAATAACATGGGCTACTGTTGCGGGCGTAATCCACACAACTCTGAACCCCCGACGTCACTTCCTGTGCTCCACATGGGACGTATTTACTGTGACACACACAAGCTCAAATACTGCCTAGAGGGCAATGTTAAAAACCATATTTAGGAAGTCCTAAGATTGGTTTCCTATGCCATTCCTATGAAAATCTTCTATTTATGAAGAAGGAATCCTACTTTGTGGAAATTCTCTTATTACGGTTGAGTCCGTAATTAATTAACCGTGAAAAACGACGGATTGCATTAATGATGTCAAGTGCATGAGAAAGTAAGCTAAGGAGCAAACTGCTCCGTCTGCATAATACTGAGGAGTTTATTGTAAACAACAAACACGCGTGACTTTTACAAACTGCCATATTGTAGATCACGAGGTTGCCTACAGCCATATCTGTAAACTAAAGTTTTTTTAACCTAGATCCCAGGCAATTATTTGCTTTTGTTGACCACGCACACAGGAGACTGTGGCTAATTGAAGAGAAGCATTTAGGTTGGTTCTTGTTTTCTTATTCCCTGCAGCCCGTTAAGGCAGCACGGTAGTCAGACTTGCATGACTTGCTCCTTCTGCTGTTTTTTTGCCAAGTAATGTAATTAGTTTTATATTTTTAGTAGAAAAAAATAGTCTTTTTTTGACTATGCAGCTGCTCCCCTCTGGTGATGAACCAGAAAAAGTATCTCCTGTGGATATAAGACCGGAGTCATCCCCTTGTTCATTTAACATGGCCGACCTGAGCGGGTCTCGCCCAAGTCCTGCACCTCCTCTCTCGGGCGGCTGTGTGAGGAGGAGGCTGAGCAGTCCGGAGAAGATCCTCAACCTCCAAGAGCAATTGCAGCAGACTGTGTTGAGTTTCTCTGGGGTAAGATCAACACCATCACACTCTCCGCGTTGTGATGTCAGAGTAGGTCCGATTGGATGTTTTGTCCGTCGTCTTTCCAAGGCTTCTGCAAGCAGAGGAAGAAGTTTGTCGTTCTCAGCTCCTGCATCCCCGAGTCCACCGGCTCAGACAAAGCTACAACCCGTCAGCATCACTGCTCCGCCTGGTGGCCATCTCCCACTCTGCACGGCCTCAAGCCTGACCCAACCCCCTCCGGCACTCACACCCAATCAGCCGACAACACTTTTTAACGCCGTCAGCGCCAGATCTGCCAACAGGACCTTCACGCCTCATTTGGTGTCTAACCATCACTTGAAAGCAGCCGTGCCCTCCACGACCTCCCCTCCTTCGCTTTCTGCACACTCGTTCATTAGCGACGCTGCATCAAGCAAAGCCAAACCCAGCACGAGCAGTGACGCTAACGTCCCAACACCTCCAAAACCGAACGATACCGACCGTACATCTTCTTCAACCAGAGCTACCGACTCTAATGACTTAACTGCCTCGGACACAAGTGACCCAATGAAGGGGAAAGCCCATAAAGCTAATGATCCTGACGGTGCTGGTTCTGCACCCGACAGCCTCGGAATCACGACATTCCACACCCGGTTTTCACAACACTCGCCAGAAAGTACACCGAAGTCTGCAACCAGGTCCCAAAGTGCTCCTTCAAGACCCAAAGCAGGTAAAAAAACAGAAAAAACATTGCACTTGTTGTTAGCCCAGTTTTGTAACAGTTTGTAAAAATGGCGATAGAAGCATCCCGCTTCAAAAATCTTTGCAGGCGAGAGAATTGCTTTTTTGCACTTCAGGAGATGGCGGGTCATTGATTGCCATCAACGTCAGAGAAACTGACGGTTTGTTCGATGTGATCTTCTGCAGAAGCTCCAGCGGAGGTGCGCTCTGTGGAGGTCATCAAACGAGTGGGTCAGAGCAGCCTCCTGATTGGCTGGCAGAGGCCTCCCCTGGACGAGCTGGGCTGCAGTCGCGGCACGTTTGTGTATGGATACCGGGTACGCCCGCCAACATTGCTCCCTCACTCTATCGCGGTTTGTCAAAACTGAAATTATAAATTATTGCTGTTACTATTAATTGTTTTTTTTAACAATATTTTGCACTTTCAAGGGTAAAAAAGGGCTAAAAACTACATAAACCTTTAGAGCACCGTGTATATGTATGTGTAGTATTCTACATTGGTCAGCAGGTGTCAGTAATTGTTTGGTAACACAAGCATAAACAGGTTTGTTTATGCTATAGCTGGGAAAGTATTCCTGTTGCAAAGAAGGAAACCTACTTTGCGGATATCTACCAAGGATGACCGTGTTTGATTACTGCATAATATCAGCTTTTTTTTCACTTTTAATGCATTATTAGTCTAAAACAGGGGTGTCCAAACCTTTTCCAGGGGGGGTGGGGCACATACTGAAAGCCAAATTTTCCCAAAATTACAACTTTATTTTGTATTTCATACAGTAATGTTACGATTTAACCTTTTCTTTAATACTTCAACTCTGTGCTACTAGAGTGATATTATTTTCCCTCACGAATCACGACTTTATTCCCTTGAAATTGTGACTTTTTAAGCTTTCTAGAATACAACTTCTTTCTCCTAATGTTTTTGACTTTTTTCTTGAAAAATTATAATTATAAGGTTGTTTTTTTTCAACTTTCAACTTCCATCTCAATAATTATAACTTTATTCCCATATTATATTTACTTTGTAACAATATAACATTGTCTGCAGCCAAACTTTTGTTTCTCATAATGTTATGATTTTTAAGTTTTTTTCTTTAATATTTTAAGTTTATGATACAAAAATGGCATAATTTGTCCTCATATTAATTTATTCTCGTAAAAATCCACCAAAAACGATTTTTACTTAGGACTTTGACTTTATTTTTTCAAATAATCACAGATTTTTCCATTTTTGTTGTTGTTGTTTCTTTTTACCTGTTAAATTATATTTGTAGAATGTGGCGTGGGCCGCAAATGGCCCCCGGGTCATACTTTGGGGCACCACTGGCTTCACATACGCATGAGCGAATGTCTCATTGCCACTGAATTTTAGGTGTTTGTGGACGGGGAGTTCTACAAGTCTGTCATGAGCTCTGCATGCACCAAGGTAGGAATCATCGTGTTTTTAAACCTGATATCCTCACATACCGACAGTTTTCCTTTCATAGGAAAATTTTTCTTTCCTGCTGATTATGCGGAATCATTTGTTCTATTTCACAGTGTGTCCTGGAAAATGTGGATTTGACTAAACCAGTTGAGATTGGTGTTCAAACACTGGGCTCTAATGGGCTGATTTCAAAGAGCGTCCACGCCGTGTTTGTGTCTCCAAGGGAGGGCAGGTGACCTCTGAATCACACCGACCTGCCTGTGCCATGTAAGATGACAAACAAAATCATGCATATATTTTATAAATGAACTCATGGATGTTGTAATTTGGCTTCAAAATACAATATTTGTTTGCATCGGTGGACAATAATAATAATAGTAATATCAATAATAATAATAATAATAACATATGAGTGCACAAGGGAATTATGAAACCATACCGATAAAGCTGATAACACTAAAAATAACCCCAGTAATTGATTGATTAAAAAAAAGTCCATTGAGATTGTCTGTACTGTGAGCGTGAGCAAATAAGTGCTCCTTTTTTCTCCTGCCTGTGATTGTAACGGCCTATCAATGTAAACGAAAACTGTTTACATTAGAAGACAATGTAAGGAAAACAATAGCTGTACCAAGTCCTCCGCAATGAGGGGGAAAAAACACCATCAAGCGTGCAAAATCGGCTGCTCAGAGCATGCGCCTGAATACAGCACACCTCGCCTGGGCCTCAGCAGGTTGCTCCCTTTGCTCTCTACGCTGGTTCTCCGCGTAGTAGTGATGCGGTTGTAGTAATGTCATCGTATCTGATTAGAACAAATCAGATCCAACTTCTTCTGAATACTTCTTACCTTCAGGTGTACACAAACTACAGTTAAATCTCATTTATTTTAAAAATAGAAAACAAAAAGGTATTGGTATCAGTCTGGAAAAGCAGAATGTTATTGGTATTGGCTTGAAAAAAAAATTGTGCATTTCTACTAATAATAATAGTTAAAAAGTGAAATATTTATCGCCCGCTGCAGGACTCTGAGGGACCATCCTAACTTCACACTGGACCAGCTCGGGTCCACGCAACAGTAACCGGTCACATCGTTTTTGGCCATCCAGTGAGCGTATGTTGTGCTGTGCCTGCTCACCCGACCTCAAACAGAAGATGGACTAAAAAAAAAAAAAAAAAAAAAAGACGTGAAAACGAGATCTTTTCCCACCGTGTTGAATTTCACGCCTTTGCATCCAGTCGCTCACAGGAAGGTGTCCCTCCCTCGCAAAGAAGCCAAGAACATGGATGATGTTTACACAGACACAGACCATGTGTCTCTGCCGCTTCCCCTCCGATGTCCATGATGCTTTCTTTTTTAAGCGATACAAACTGCATCATGTTGGGACGCGACGCTCTTCAACCTTCGTTTTTCCTCAGCAGAGCCAAATGCAAGAGACGATAACGCACTCATGCAACACAGAATCTATACTGTTTTTTTGCACACGATCCGGCATGAAAGAAGACTTAGCAGTCATGTTTGCACGCGACCTTATTGATCTTGCTATCATTCACATGGGATGTTTTTGCCACTTTTTCACCATACGGGTGTGGAGTAACTAAATGTATTTTTCTAGCAGTTTGTTTTGCTGTTTAGCCATGAAGAGAATAGATGCTTAAATATCTTAGAACTACAATTTTCCGCTTTATACGGCTGCCCTTCTCGGACTGTCGGTAGCATTCCCGCTCTGATGGCTCCTGGCATTGCAGATGTAGTGGTAAATAAAAGATTCCTCTGCAAGTTGATCTAACGCCCCAGAAACACAGTACCAAAAAACCGGAGCGAAAACGTGCTCATGAATCACCTGCCGTGCTGGACACTTTTGCTTTGCTGTTTGCTGACGCTCGGCAGAAAGTGCTGTTGGGCCATGTTGAGCAGGAAAGGTGCTTAGCTCACCTAAACTTTGTACAGACGTCTCTACCTCTTTGACCTTTTTCTGCTTTTGATGCTCCTCTTCTTTCCTGTGACATCAAACAGCGAGTGTGGATGAAGGCGCAAGCTCGCGCCCATCAATTTAAATGACGAAAAGATGGCAAAGTGTCTTTTTTTTTTTTTACACGTGTATCCAAAGTAAACTAACAAATGTATGTGCAGCTCAAAAGTGTCTTATGTACGCGTGTTGGCGGGAAAAGTATGCACTTGTCCTTTGCAGGACGTGTTCCTTTCTAATTACGACAAATTCAGTGGCGATGCCAACAACCTAATGTGGATCAGAACCGGTGTACATCTTAGATTTCCACCTAAGAAAAATGAAGGATGCGCCGATGGATCGGCCACTGATGAGTATCAGAAGATGAATGCCTTTCAAACCCATGCCACCGTGTTTGATCACGCGCTCCTCACCAATAGCAATCCGCATAAGGAAATTGAAAAATGTAGACTTTATCCATATGATCGGTTTCTGTATCGAGCGGCACGGTGGATGAGTGGGTAGTACATTGGCCTCACAGTCAGGAGGTTCATGGTTCGAATCTCCGTCGGCCATTTCTGTGTGGAGTTTGCATGTTCAGCCCGTGCGTGCGTGGGTTTTCTCCGGGTACTCCGCTTTCCTCTCACATTCCAAAAACATGCATGTTAACTTCATTGGCGACACTAAATTGTCCATCGGTAAGTATGTGAGTGTGAATGTTTGTCTGCCCTGTGATTGACTGGCGACCAGTCCAGGGTGTAATATTAAGTGTACATAGTGGGGAACAGAAGAATAGTACTATACATATTTACTTAGGGTGTATGTAATTGTGATTATATACATGGTATACTGAATAATTATGGTATTTACAATGTTGCAGGTTACAATACAATTTACAGTGTCATGTCCAAAGAATATGTACAGTAGTGCAAATGATCATGAGTGCAAGAAATAGCAATACAAGTTCACAGTGTTAACATCCAAGGTTAGGAACATAGGATGTAGTGCAAATGCTCATGGGTACAAAATAGCAGGGGGGTGTTAGGAGTTCAATAGTTTGACAGCCAGGGGGAAGAAACTGTTATTGCGCCTGGTTGTTTTGGTGAACAGTGCTCTGTATCGCCTACCGGAGGGGAGGAATTGAAAGTTTGTGGGCGGGGGTGGAGCGGTCCGCAGAGATGTTGCTTGCCCTCTTCTTGGCTCTGGACCTGTGCAGTTTCTCTAATGAGGGCAGGAACTCCGCTACCAAACTGGACAAGAGCAGATTCACGCTAAAATGTAATGTGTCATGCTGCTGTGTGCAGTCAGGGCCAGCCAGCAAGGCTTTCTCTGCTGGCCTAACTTTTACCACCTGACCTACATTTACAAATATAATTTTAGTGTTTGTTCCATGAAATTCAAATACAGTATATTATTTCATCAGTTATTTTCATTTCATACCGTGTAGTGTTGCATTTTTATCTCCAGTCAGATTTCAGCTTTGGTGTGTTGCTGTGTTGATCTCATTTGTCCAGGGCCTTCAGAATCAGCAGTGGTGGCCCATGTCACACACACACACACTATTAGGCAATGTTGCTGTTTTGTTGTTTGTTTGTTTTTAGCCAACCACCCTTCAGATTCGCCTCTCAGGGCCAGCAAGTCGTGACACAAACTCCTTTCGATCCTCCTTTTCTCCAAGTTCCGCCTACAATCTCTGGTGAGTAGAAGCATTTTTACTTGTAGGGTTTCATTCTTTTGTTGTCAGATAAATATTGATGTATGTGTATGAATGTATATGTTTGGAGATTTATGCAGCAATCACTTATTGTGTTCCACCTGCATTCTACAGTCCTGGCCAAAAATTTGGAAAGTGTTGACGGTTTTTATGATGACAATTTGCATATACTCCCAAATCACTCCAGAATGTTATGAAGACTAATAAGAGGAAAGCAATTAATTGCAAAGTCCCTCTTGCATATTCTGACAAACGCCCAAGCATTGATGATGCAAGAATGGGCTGCCGATCAGTCCGGATGTGGCCTAATTGGCAGCATGCCGTGGAAAAAGGAAAAGGGAAGTATACTGACTCTTTACATAAAGTTCAATGTACATGAAATCATATAATATACGTGCAAGCAGCCAGGCTGTTTCATGTTTTTCACGCTTCATGTAGTTTTCTCCAAGCAGGTCGTGCTGTGAGGTGAGAGGGTGGTCGTCTATTAATCCTGCTCTGGAGCTCCTCCGTTAAAAAGTGCAGTCTTCACAACTGGACCCTTAAAAGTCAGCTAGACCCCCCAAGGACTCTCATTACGGTCACCAGGGAGATTGCACCTTCATTATTAACACACACACAGTACATGTACTTTATGTGAGTGCTTCACTGGTTTGTTTACACAGCTCAATGCCAAGGGGTAATCATTTCTCATGCTGTCTATATAAGCGGCCCAACATGGGAGTTGGAAAATAGTGCACGTGTGTGTGTGTGTGTGTGTTTGGCATGTCACATGCAGAGGTGATGGCAGCTGAGGATATACAAACACTGCGTTTGAACATGGGTCATCTCTCCAAAGGATTTCTCCATACAGTGTGTGTGTGTGTGTGTGAGATGGAGATAGACACTTGTCATCCGCAGATTGTCATGGAAGCAGGTGATGGTGTTCTGGAAATGGAGAAGCAAACAAAGAGGAGATAAGAGGGGATGTTATCCATTGATGACTACAGATTTCTAGTTAGGTGGTGGGCTGGAGTCCACCTCACGGACCCTAAGGGCATGGCCTGACTTCAGTTAGTTGGGTCTTCATTGGTGTGGCGGTGATGGAGCTGCCTAGATGGGTTTCGGTGCTGCAAGGTTACAAGGATGCCGTGTTTGAGCAATGCTGCAATTACATTATTAGACCTCCACGGGCCAAATGAAGTAACAGTGCTGACTGCTCTAAGACTGCAAAGGATGCTCAGCTTCCCCTAAAATGTCAAAAAAAGTCAAATGTAGCTATGTGTGTAAATTGCATTGACTAAATATGCACTACAATATCATCTTTTGTTCTAAATCTTCTACTTTACTTAAATGCTGGGCTTTGTCCTGCCCATCGGACGCTCAGCGTCTTTACAGGTCTATGGGGCAGTGGGCTGGCCCGGACACTCCACTTCTGCATGATCATTGGATGATCTGTCAGAGGTGGACTCTTTGATTGACAGTCAAATGAGCGAATCAGCAATCTTGAAGTATAACACTCCACCGTAGCATTTTCCCAAGTTTTTTTTATTTCCGTTGTTCTGAGCTGATCAGGAGACTTTACTGATCTCCGGTGCCTTGGGGTCCATCACTTAATACATACTGTACTAATAATAATATAAAATATATCAATTATGCGGCCGCACGGTAGCTGAGTGGTTAGCACATTGCCCAATCAGTCCATTGGGCATCTCTGTGTGGAGTTTGCATGTTCTCCCCGTGCGTGAGTGGGTTTTCTCCGGGTACTCCGGTTTCATCCCACATTCCAAAAACATGCATGTTAGGTTAATTGGCGACTCTAAATTGTCCATCGGTATGAATGTGAGTGAATGTATGTCTATGTGCCCTGCAATTGACTGGCGACCAGTCCAGGGTGTACCCCTCCTCTCGCCCAAAGTCTGCTGGGATAGGCTCCAGCATCCCCGTGACCCTAATGAGGATAAGCGGTATAGAAAATGAATGAATGAATATCACTTACGCAATTTTTCCTACAATATGTCATCCATCACTGTGTAAAGTTGTGGAATTGCTGTGTGTGTGACATGTTCTGTCTGTCAAACATTTGCAGCATTTCTACGTTATCTTGCGTTGCTTTTCAAGAGGCTTCCTTGCTGCACTGTATGTGTGTATTCTAGTGACTCTGTTACCACCGCCCCCCACCCCACCAAACGCTAAGGCGACTACGACTGACAAGAGGTCTCACTCTGTCGTTCTATGAAGCGTCGAGGTGCCAACGCACAGAGTGAACGCTCTTCCTGCCTGTTTGGAGGCAAGAGATGAGGAAAACAGACATGCACGGCATTGAAACCAGCGAAAGTATCGACTTCGTTTTCATTTATCGTGTGAATTATTCATTTATTGCGAGTTTTTCTTTTCTGAACGAGAAATCTTGTCACGTTTTAATCTCGCGAGATCTCGAGATCCATGGTCGTGTATCTGCACATTTATTCACATAGCTACTTATTTTTATGCGAATCAGTTGTGTATTTTTTTGCATAATCCTGGTTACTGTAAGAATGATGGGACCTAATACTTTTGCACAGAACTCTATGTCATTCTATTATATTTATGCACCCGCTATTCTCCACTCCTGCCAAGGTATGAGGAATGGTTGGTAGTGGCGCCTCTTCTATTCTCCCTATCTCTGCATTGGTGGCTTTATCGGTCCGTCTTTGCAGCTCGTTATATTTAGAGGCCAGAGCGCTATCTGAGCTTACAGATGGCCGCCCTGTGATTTCATACTGACAGCCATTTTTTTCCCAGTTTCACCCACTCGCCCCCACCATTCTGCTCCCATATTGCCACATTTTTAACCTTTGAATAACTCCAGCCGCTCTATAAGATCTTGTGCTCTCCCTTATGCGCTTAAAGCTTCTTATTCCCTTCTTGCATCTTTACTATTTTTGGCTCTCATACTCAGCAGAAACTTAATAGACTGCGCATTTCCTGGAATGTTGAATGGTAACAATCCATGGTAATTAATCCATCTCACGAAACCTAACTGCAGCTCTTGCAGCATACGAGATTTAGCTGAAATGTAGTTGGAATATAACAATATATAATATATGTCACCTTTTTCCTCTTTGGTTAACCTTTCTTGTGTAACCTTTTACAGACTTCCCCAGTTTAATGTTATGGAAATGTGCTACTTTCCATACAAGAGTTGCATCAAATATTTTTGATGCAAAAATAATCTTAGTTTTTGTAAGAGGTTCTATTTTAGACATCATAGTGGCTATCAATGACGGTATGTATGTTGCCATGTGAGACTTTCTGTGTGAGTGACAGGAAGAAAAGCTCGGGCTTGCCTGAGGAGAAGTCATCGAAGTCTGAGCCAACTGGCCCATCAGGCAATACAGGTGGATGCCAAGGGCTCTGTGGCCTTTAGGGGGTGCCCCAGTTTACATTGTTTCCCCCTCGTCTTCCGCTGGGTTTATTGCTATCTACTTGGCAAGAACATTCCTCGGTGTTTTGGTTGCAGGCTTGCTCATAAACGATGTGTTTTCTTGCAAAGAGCTGAATTGCTAATGTCTTCGCTGCTGTTTTGAGTAGATGTAGCAGGCTAAATTTGAGCTACTTTGATGCTCATCAAAACTCTGACCTTGATCAGTAAAGCCTTTGGAGCATTTTTGCAAGTACATTTCCCATTCATCGGACCGACACACGTGCGCCTTCGTTTTCAGGTCTCCTCTCCAATACTTGGCGCTCCTCACCTTGGCCTCCCAGCGGCAATAGGAGCTGATGCTAAACAAGCCCAAACACAAAGACAGCTAATCGATGTCCCCTTCAGGGTGTTTTCCAATCCCTACAGATTAAAACAGATTAATTTTATTTAAAACTAGGTCACAACCTGACGCGCTGTTTATTTTTCTGTTAATGTGATTTTTTGGGGCGTTCCCCAAATCTGTTTTGTTTTTGTTTGTGGAGAAAGTAGTTGTGGTGACATACGAAATATCGGAACGTGTGTTGGCCGCACCAATTACGTGTGATGTACGTAAGAAATCGACATTTTGTCCAAACCTCACACCAGAAAAATGTCTAAAAAACACACACTGGCTTTATGGATGAGTGTTTAAGCGCCCGTAGAGTTTGTTTGACATGACAAAACACTACGGCTCCAAAATCGGAATCTTGCATTGTTGGCTTGTTGCAGGTAGACCAGTTGTGATGAATACACTAAATATGACTGTGATTAATTAATCACAATTAATGCTTTATTTAGACACGTCTATGATTTATTACCTTTATTAATTATTCTCTTGATTACAGAAAAATTGTTATATATGGGTATTTTTTGTATTAATTTGTAATTTGTCTTGGTTGACAAGATATCTTACCAATTTAAGACAACGGTAAAAACAATACCATTCAATTCCTCCCCATTTTCTCTTCTTTTCCTTTCGGCTTATCACTTCAGGAGATCAATTGCCTCCTCCTAACCCTGTCTTCTGTATCCTCTTCTCTTGCGATAACTACCTTCATGTCCTCTTTCACTACATCCATAAACCTTCTTTTTGGTCTTCCTCTAGGCCTCCTGCCTGACAATTCAAAACTCAGCATCCTTCTACCAATATATTCACCATCTCCTCTGGACATGTCCGAACCATCTCAATCTGGCCTATCTGACTTTATCTCCAAAATCTCTTAACGTGTGCTGTCCCTCTGATGTGCTCATTCCTGATCCTGTCCATCCTGGTCACACCCAGCTGTGTGTATACATTTTTACGCCTGCAATACTAGCATTAGACCGCCTGGGCCAAATTATTACAACCTTCAACATGATGCATTGCAGTTCTGCAATTTCCAACCACAATAATAAACACATTGTTAAATGAATAGCTGTCTGAAAAAACTTGAGCATTATTTCCTTTGCAGAGGCATAATTAATGATGCCAGGGGCCAGTAAATCTGCATTACTATCTTTATATCTCTACTCTTTTCTCCGCATTTTGTAACCTTGCTCTGCCAGCAGGCAGGAAACTAACCTTGACATGTTTCTAATTTTAAGAGGAGCCAAGCTATTAGCTGCTATTACATCCTTGAATCCACGCGCCACGGAGACCCTAATCTCATTAATCATAAACAAAGGGAGTGGTAAGAGAAACATGTTTATGCAAATCTCTGCAAGAGCGCGCGCACGCACACACACACACCACCTCCTCCCTGCAAACAATGTATTTCTCCACTTAAGCAAGTAACGTTTTTCTTTTTTTTGCCCTCCGTCACTACTTTGTGTGCTTTGCCCTCGCAAGAGCGTTCCCAAATATTGATCCCAAACCCTGCCAAGCCTCTCACTTTCACAGCCAAACACTCGGGTCGTGTCGGACATCGAGTTCCGCTTTCCCACCTCCATCATTTCTGTGGCTTTGTGTCGTTTTTCCCCCTCCACTTTCATCTCCATTTTTATTGTTTCATTGCTCTTCTCTGCCCTGCAGTGCCTGTTTTCGTCTGCTCCTCCATTCGTCTTTATTTGACCTTTTCTGCCTGGAAGACCCTTATAAGTTTATCACCCTTTTCTTTCTTCTTTCAGCCCTTTTGGGATGAGCCTTCTGGTTAAAGGTCAGCAGCATGTGATGCGTGCATCCATTGGCGTCCTCACAACGGTGTGGCACTCCTACTGATGAGTTGTCATGAGAGTCAGCGCAATCGGGGGAGTGAAGGGGTTCTCTGGTGTTTAACATAGACGAGCGTTTCCCACTCCGTATTGGCACATATTTCACATGATAAAGATCTCACAGCACACCAACCACCAAGCGTGCTGTGACTTATTCTATGTAATTATGTACCTTCTGCTGGAGGAACGTTGTCTTTTGTTCAGAATCTACAGAAGCTACTTATTTCATAGCGATCATTTATTATTATTTTTGAAACGCGATAGAGAGCATGAGCGGTAATGGTTATCATCGCTTTTTCTGTGGCGGCCACCTAAAAAAGATACAGTGTGCACACTATAAGTAAAAAGAATTGAGCCCTGTGTACTGTATGTTGTAAAACTGCACTTCTTTCCGTGGGTTTTCTATTCCAGGCTGGGAGAGCCGGGCTGTTCTGGACTGGGACCTAGGTGCCTGGGGGGGAACTATCACTAGCTTCAGGCGACAAATTTTGACACACCTGATCACACCCACACTTGTATGCACGCGTGCATGCATGATCTGTTTCCCGCATTGTTGAATTTGATCCTTATTATAATTAAAATGATTGCTTTGCCCTTGTTTCTGTCTTTGTATTGTATTATTATTACTAGTAATGACGGTCGCCATAGGAGGAACTACTGTACAGAAAGATGCTTCTACCAAAGTGTGTCTGCTGGTAGGTCTCGTTTTGTCTATCGGTCAAATCAATGTCAGAACCCGACAATAAATAAACGTCAGCAAACATTCTGTTTGTGTTGCTCAAGGCCATGACCTAATTCAACTATTTTTTAATGTCGTTTCAATGTCGTGTGCCTGCCGGGTTTCTTTTTTGTCTGTTGTCCTTCTGTCCATGTTCTGTTCGGCGGTTTTAGCAATACATTTCCAGTGCAATTGGAACGGGAGGAGCATACCAGACTCACTGGCACAACAATCAGACTGGATAGGACAGCTCTAGTCTGAGAGCCTGGTACAAGAGCCAATCTTAACTTTTCAGATCAAGACTTGGCGGTCTCCCTGCACCTCTTTAAGGATAGAAGAAGGGTGGTTTGAAAGAGGAGTGAGGGAGGCCATCTATGTTAAGGTTGAGAAACCATCTCTGAACAGGTCTACGACACCACCTTTCACTCCCTTTTGTCCCTTCCCAAAAGACTCTTTAGCCTTTAAGAATTAAACAAGGCACAGCCATCTTGGTTTCAGATGGGTCCATGATCATCACTACATGGATGCTAACAAAGGTGACAGCACCAAAATGACCATTGTTGGCAGGGTCCATGACCATCATTACATCTGAAGAGGAAGCTAACGAAGGTGGTACCACCCACACAACTATTGTTGATGGGGTCCATGACCATCATTACATCCAAATTGGATGCTAACAAAGGTGACACCAACCAAATGATCATCTTTGTCAGGGTCCATGACCATCGTTACATCTGAATGGGATGCAAACGAAGGTGACACCAACCAAATGATCATCATTGGCTGGGTCCATGACCATCATTACATCTGAAGAGGAAGCTAACGTAGGTAATACCACCCACACAACTATTGTTGATGGGGTCCATGACCATCATTACATCCGAATTGGATGCTAACGAAGGTGACACCAACCAAATGATCATCTTTGGCAGGGTCCATGACCATCGTTAACTCTGAATGGAATGCAAATGAAGGTGACACCAACCAAATGATCATCATTGGCTGGGTCCATGACTATCATTACATCTGAAGAGGAGGGTAACGAAGGTGATACCACCCACACAACCATTGTTGGAGGGGTTCATGACTATTATTACATCTGAATGTAATGCTAATGAAGGTGATACCACCCTAAAGACCATCATTGGCTGGGTCCATGACCATCATTACACCTGAATGGGATGCTAATAAGATTATACCTCAGTCTATTGTTTCCTAACAATTGTCACCACGACGACACCACTACAGAACCTACCGTTCCTGTCTGGACCTGCCTACGTTAGAGGTTAACTAGACTGGATCTTGCAGCAGGCTCTCAGACTAGCGATGTCCTATGTAGTCTTTGAGCCTGAACTCGACTGCAGCTGTCCTATTTATCTGTCTGACCGGTGTGTGTCCCACCAAGTCTTTGAGCATGACCCGGTGAAGGCTGCTCGGATGAAAAGCGAAATATCTTCTATGACCACCTGAACAGTCCGGTTCCCATCGATTGAATTCCGTGAGAATATAATGACGAGTATGAATGAAAATATTCCCCACGCACTTTATGTCAAGTACGACCCCTGAAATATTAGAACGCGAATTGAACGCGATGCCGCATAGAAAGCGACTGTAACGCCATAACAATAATAAAGGTTGGGTTCACTTTGCAAGGCTTGCAGGACGTTATGAAGTGGAAACAGCAACACAGGGAACTGAATGACACTGCAAGAAGAGAAAGGCAGAAAATAAAGCTGGGGGATTGAGAGGGGGGCGTGTGTGCGTGTCCGTGTGCGTGCATGTGCGTGCGTGTGTGTGTGTGTACCAAGTGGAGCGCGATCGTCTTTGCTTGCTTTGCATTGTGCGGAGCTGTCCACTGTCGCCGGTGCTGAAAGTAGATAATTGCCTTTTTCCTTTAAAAGGGGGCGGATGGGGTGGCATCAAGAAAGAGTCGCAGCAGAAGAAGGAAAAGTGAGAAGAAGGTTTTACCGCAACCCCTGAAGCTGACTGTAAGTGTCTAAACGCGCTTCTTCCTATACCCCTCCTTTCCCATTCATGTACTCCTGCGGGGGGAGGCGGAGGGAAACCAAACATCACTGTGGCTTTTTTTGGTTTGTTTGTTTTCAGTCCTGCAGAACGGAATCCGCCACCCAGAGAAGACCCTTTCTGTCTCTTTCCCCTTCTAAATGAAGTTGCTTTGATTCCCACCTGGGAGTACTTCTACTGCTGGGACTACACTACTACTGCCGCTGTGGGTTGTTGTCCAAGGGGAGCCCGGTTCCTGCTCTGGTTCTGCTCCGGTTCCGCTCCTTCCTGCCGGGATGGCCGGGTGTGCCAAGCGCTGTGAACGAGCGGTCGTCAAGTTTGTTTTGTCTCTGCACAAACTGCTCACCGGCACCCTCATTAAAGGTGAGCCCTTTTCACTGTCCTGCGCAGGAAACTCGCCGCCGTGTAAGTTCTTCAGCAGTGGCAAGCAGCTAACAGAGAAAAGATATAAAGTTGGTAGAGAGCGGACTTGTGATGACATACACACACCGGATGCTACCATTGGGATTCTTTAGCAGTTTGTGGCACGCATGTGAGTCTGGGTATACAGTACATTGGGCTTCTTTTAATCACATTGTGGAAGCAGCGCCGGATATTACACACAAAAAGACATGCCTGGAGGCGCACACACACACACACACACACTCATATTGTAGTTCTCTCTGAGCCACTGGACACTTTGTGTGCCGGGATGGCGAACGTGAAAGATGGCACACACAAAGACCTAAAGTAGTGAGAATGCATTGCCCATGGCCCCCCAGGTCCCTCTACAACGCACTTCATCAGCCTTTAACAAATTGCTCCCTAGAAGATGCTCACGTATGTACACACTATGGCCAATTCAGGAACCTGGAATTTTCAAAAGTAGTGGTCAACCTTCAATTCATATTTAATAAGCCATTTTGTGGATTATTTTTTTTATTAGAAATAATTTTTTTAATGATATTAGGTATGCCCTGCGATTGACTGGCGACCAGTCCAGGGTGTACCCCGCCTCTCGCCCAAAGCCAGCTGGGATAGGCTCCAGCATACCCGCGAACCTAATGAGGATAAGCGGCATAGAAAATGAATAAATGAATGAATGGTATTCGGTACTCACCGTTCATGATCAACAATCACACTAGATCAGATGTAGGGGAGGGGGGGGGTCCAAAGTGCGGCCTGGGGTCTCATTTACAGCTCAAATTATGTTTTTTTTTAAATCATTTTTAAAAAATACAATAAAAAAATGGAATTAAAATTTTTTTAAATAAAAAAACAGCAAGAAAAGAAATACCAGTAATGAATACCAATATGAGGAGAATAGTTTAATAAAAATAAAATATTAAAGGCTAAAATATGTCATTTTAAAAAGTCATACACTCAGGCAAAAATTTAAAAAATGAGTTAGCATTTTTGTAAAATTAGGTTGGGTAAAAGTTAAAATAATAATAAATAAAATGACAATAGAATAATTTGAGAATCAACACATTCCTACAAGATGAAAGGTAAGAGAAGAAAGTTGAAATATTTGTAGAAAAATAAGTACGTAAATAGAAGCGTCGATGCAGGCTGTTGTTTTCATATGAAAAAAATGAAAAGGGTCCCCCGTACCCTTTTTATTTCAGTCAAGTTTGGACACCCCGGATATACTGTAACAAAATATAGTTTAAATTGATGTACTATTAAAATAGTGGAACCTGTACTGTTTTTTACCCAAGAAATAATAATAATAATTGTTCCCATCGAACTGTACAGGCAGCTTTTAAAGTAACAAACAGCTTAACGGTCATACAAGTGTAAAAAGAAGTTAACCACTGCTAATGCACCGCTGTGATGATAAAACATTTTAATGACAAAGTTGTGGTGCAGGTGTGCCTTGTAGCGTTTAAAAAAGTTCTTTAAAAAAATTAATCATGTTCAGCAAGGGTGTCCAAACTTTTTCCAGCGAGGGCCGCAAAGTGAAAAATAAAAGAATGCAACTTTGGTATTTTGTAATTTTTTTCATTATTCTTTTTGTTAATTTCCTTCCCATAATATTGACTTTAATTTTACAACTCTCATAATATTACGAGAAAAAAATAAACATTTTTTCTTTAATATTTCAAGTCTATGCTACTAAAAGGACATTATTTTTCCTCATCATATTTTGAGCGTTTTCTCGTAAAATTGTGACTTCTTTCTTATCACAACACAACATTTCTCTTAATGTTTTGGCTTTTTCTCCTCAAATTACTGCTGTTTTTGCCATTTTCTGCCATTTTCTTTGTCATTTTCCAACTATCTCAACTTTGTCTTCTCCCCAAAAATGACAACTTTATTTGTGGTTTTGTTTTCTTAATATTACAACTTCAAACATTTTTACTTAATGTTTTACCTTTATTAGACTAAAAGTGTGTAATTTTCCATCATCATTTTCTCATTAAATTACACATTTTTTCATGTGCTATTTTGACTTTATTTTTGTAGAATTACTGCTGATTTTTCAATTTTTTACTGTTATTGTTGTATTTCTTTCTTTTTAAAAATGTTCTTGTTAAATTCTATTTTTAGAATTTGCTGCGGTTGGCAAATGACCCCTGGGCCGCATTTCGGACACTTCTGATATTCAACTTATATCTGTTTACATATATCTTCCCTTAACAGCCCCTGTTGTGGTGGTCCTTTCTTTTGGAATAAGTGTGTAATAAAAGCAAAATTAGACGTGTATTTTCCCCCCAAATACTGCTTGATTTGAGAATTGTACAAGCCCTGGTTTGCCCTGTACAGATGAATGTTGTAGTAGGGTATGTACGGTACGCTGTTAAGGTGGTCCTCCCTTGATTTACTGTTGTAAAATAAGATTAAATGCCGATTGGCGCTAAGTAAAAGAGCTGTCAAGAAGCGACAGCGTCCTGAAATAAACACTTCTTGTCACATGTGGAAAGGGCAGACATCTTTTAAATGGCACCCTCGGGTCTCCTCGCCGGCTTTCTTCAAACACACCACAATTTAAACCTGAAGCACTGAGGCGTCTAACGTGCCGATCTTTGATTTAAATGGGATTCATGGCAGCCAAGAGGGCATTTAAGACATAGTGGGACAGACGACAGCTGGGGATTGTGGGGGTTTTCCAAATAAAAACACATTTTCACCTTGACTTACATGAATTTCTATACTTAAGGAAGCCAAGGGGTTGATATGCACAATCAGAACAACACTGACATCTGCTGGCAGGTTGGAGAAAGTGCAGTTTGGCGCACGTGGAGCCTTTCACATGTAAGAAAACTATGACACAACTTGTGAAATACAGTATGGAATAATCATATTGAAAATGTTTAATTTCATAATCAGCATAAATATTTCATCACCAATTTCAGTTTTATTTCTAATTTGTGTGTTTGTTAAAGTAAATTATTTTTTTTCAGACATGTTGGGTGTCATGAAAAACAGCAGTGATGTGATTGGTTGAATCGCAATGTAAACCACGCCCACATCACAACAGTATATTTATTCCTCTAAAACCCTGTTATTGGAATTACAGTACGTTACCATATTTTTTAGTGAAATCCATTGTTCTATACCGCCTTTCCGTGTTCCATACTTCCCCCCCAAAAGTCATGCTTTGCCAATTCAAGCCTCTTCTGGTCTAGGGATTGGCAGAACCTTTATGGTCAAGGCAAAAAGACTCTAAAAGAACCGATATGAGTTGACTTCAGTGGCACATGGCTTCCTTCTTAAGCTCTACTGCCTTCTTCAAACTGCAGCCGCAGATAGGCCCAGTCCTGTCACCACTTAACTTTACATCTTCTTCTTTTTGGTTTGCAACTCGACAGTCTTAAACGCCCTGAGAGTGTGTGTGTGTGTGTGTGTGTGTGCGTGTGTGTGTGTGTGTGTGAGTGTGTGCATGATGGCTGCCATCACCAAGCACGTTTTTTCATGAGACTGCATGAAGACGCAACGAATGAGTTGCAAACAATGAGAGGCCGGCATTGAAATAACACAATCTGCTGGCGTATTAACGCTGTTTTCCTGATGGCAGACTTCATTCCCAGTGCAATGAAGCACATATCGATGCATGATTCCCGCCGTTCCCTTTCTTCTGTCATGAGAAAGAAACATTTTTTTATCCATGAGCAAAACGAACCCCAAAACAAGCTAGGACACCCTTTCAGTCTGAGTCTATAAATAGCATGATACAATATGGTATGTTATGTTATGCAGTGGTTTTCATTCTACTCCTTTACTGTGCTCTTGTAGTTAAGAAGATATAAACATTATAAACATCATTCTTTTTAAAGGTAGCTTCAAATTGCGGGAATAGCTGCTTATACAATATATACTGTGTGTGTGTGTATATATATATATATATATATAATATATACAGCAGTGTATATATTATATATATATATAATATATACATATATATAAATATGTATATATATACAGTATATATATACAGTATGTATATATATACAGTATGTATATATATACAGTATGTATATATATACAGTATATATATATACAGTATATATATATACAGTATATATATATACAGTATATATATATATACTGTATATATATATACAGTATATATATATACTGTATATATAAATACACTGTATATATATATACACAGTATATATATATATATATATATACTGTATATATACTGTATATATACTGTATATATATATATATATATATACTGTATATATACTGTATATATACTGTATATATATATATATATATATATATATACTGTATATATACTGTATATATACTGTATATATACTGTATATATAAATATACAGGGCGGGCCTGACATTTTACATTAACCAGACATGAATTTACATTTGAGCACTTGAGAGAGTGAATATTCTATGTAAAATGTCTAAAATGTAAATAAGTGTTAAAAAAAAGTCTAGTAAATGTAAAATGTTTAAGTGTTAACTGTAAACACCCTGAATATACACACACGTATATATTTTGCAAGAATATGCAAATAGATTATAATGCACATGCGGGTTTTTTTTCAACAAAGGGACTTTGCAGGGAATTCTTGTAAATAGATTAGCTTTACACTCATTTTGTAACTGTCACAGTACTTTGAGGTAACTTCAGACTGTACTTATCTGGGAGCTGGTCATTGGCTGAGCCGTTCGGCATTCTGGTTATTCTTTGATCCATTTTGATAGTTGTCTTCCGTTTTCAGCCACGTGTCTCTGGTTTTGCTCTCAATTTAAAGGCATTGGAGATCATTTTAGTTCAACAGCCAAACATTTTTTGCTCCTCTTCATAAGTTTTCCCCCCTACGTTCAACTGCTTATTCAAAGTATGCTGTTCTTTTGAAAAATGTCTTAAACGACCCATTTTCCTCAGGCTTTCAAAGAGAAATGATGTTCAACAAGTGCTGCTTTCATCCTGAAATAGGGGCCACCTGATTTACACCTCTTTTTGCACTAAATTGATCACTGATCACTAACTGAATGCCACACTGCTATTTTTTGAACACACCCCTTTCGACTGATTGCCCAATTGCACAGCCTTAAGAGCGTGCATATCATGAATGCTGGGTCTCAGTTTTCTGAGAATCTACTGCATCTACTGGTAACTTGTTTGCCATGTAGCAATAAAAATATACTAATAACAGCACTTAATTTGGTTAGTCGCATTGCACTGCTATTATTTTGAACACTACTGTATATGTGTATATATATTGTAAAAATACTGTATACATATACATACATACATATATGATGTATAGTTATATATACACGTATATATAAGCCGAAAGGAAAAGAAGATATGTGTGTGTGAATATTTTTATATCATATTAAAAATATATAATATATATGTATGTTTTATATTTTACAAATATGTATAATAACAACAATATAAAAAGGCACCAAAATGACATCACAATTTAAATACAATTTCATAAAAAAATTACCAAAAAATATAATTTTCTGAACTATAGAACTGTTGCTAGGCAGAATTTGTTAGGATGCCTGCCTGACCTACTAAAAATAACTAAAACAAATAAGCAGTCAATCCACTGAATAGCGGCATAAGGCGGTGCTGCCCCAAAAAACAATTAAAGGACAGAGAAGTTCGGCTGGAACAGGAAATCAGATAGAAAGGAAATTGGAATATTATGGTTATTAATTCACTCCCCATTGGCAAGGCTTCGGGGGTGGACGAGTTTGAGTTCCTCAAGGCTCTGGATGTTGAAGGACATTCTTGGACGACACGTCTCGTCAACATTGCAATGAGTCGGGAACAGCACCTCTGGACTGGCAGCCCGGGGTGGCGGTCCCCATTTTTAAGACAGTTTGCACACCCGGTCTACATGTGCTTTGTGGACTTGGAAAAGGCATTCGACCGTGTCCCTGTTGGTGTCCTGCCGGGGGTACTTCGGGAGTACATAACTGGTGGTGTGCTGCTACGTGCCATTCCGTCCTTGCAGAATCAGAACAAGAGTCTGGTTCACATTGCCAGCAGTAAGTCCAGCCTGTTTCCGGCCTCCGCCAAGGCTGCCCTTTGTCACCCATTCTGTTCGTAACCTTCATGGAAAGAATTTCTGGGCGCAGTCAAGGCTTTGAGGGAGTCCAGTTTGGTGGCCTTAGGATCTCGTCTCTGATATTTGCAGACAGTGTGGCGTGAGGTCGACAGACGGATCGATGCAGCGTCTGCAGTAATGAGGTCGCTGTACCGGACCGTCGTGGTGAAAAGAGAGCTGAGCCGGCTGAGCTGAGCTCTCAATGTACCGGTGGATCTGCGTTCCCACCCTCACCTATGGTGATGAGCTTTGGGTCATGACCAAAAAAACGAGATGGTGGATGCAGGCGGCGGAAATGAGTTTCCTCCGTTGGGTGGCTGGACTCACCCTAAGAGATAGGGTGAGGAGCTCGGCCATCTATGAGGGGCTCAGTGGAGAGCCGCTGCTCCTTCACAAGGAGAGGAGCCAGTTATGGTGTCTTGGGTATCTGGTCCAGATGCCTCCGGGGCGCCTCCCTGGTGAGGTGTTCCGGGCATGCCCAGCCGAGAGAAGGCCCCGGGGAAGACCTAGGACACGCTGGAGGGACTATGTCTCAAAGCTGGCCTGGGAACGCCTTGGTGTCCTCCCGATGGAGCTGGAAGAGGTCGCCTGAGACCGGGAAGTCTGGACTTCCCTACTGAGACTGCTGCCCCCATGACCCGGACCTGGATAAGCAAATGAAAATGGAATGGAATAATTTAATAAAGTCCATGAATGAATCTCACGGTGGTCTTGAGAGACCAAAACAAAAACTCAAAAAATTGAATGTTATCAATAAAAACGTGTTACCCCCGTGGGTCGCACGGTGGATGAGTGGGTAGCATGTTGGCCTCACAGTCAAGAGATCAGTGTTTGAATCTCTGTTGGGCATCTCTGTGCGGAGTTTGCATGTTCTGCCCGTCCACACGTTGCCTCCAGTTACTCCAGTTTCCTCCCACATTCCAAAAACATGTTAACTCTAAATTATCCATTAGAGTGGAATGGCCTCCCGCCCAAAGCCAGCTGGGATAGGCTCCAGCAGACCCGCGAGCCTAATGAGGATAAGCGGCATAGAAAGTGGATGGGTGGACGCCGTAACGCGCATGTTTTGTATATATTTATAGAGTATATATTGTATTTATATATATTGTATTTGACCGAGTTCACGTCCTCCTTATCCATGATGGGAACGCATGTGAGTCAGTGAATATTTGGCAAGGCGTGTCGTGCTGATGAGGCAGCCCCTCCTGTTTAGCGATGATGGAGGATGGCGGGGCGGCGTTGTGGACTTGAGGTTCTGTCGTGCACGCGTCTCATAAGTGCCACATGAAATATTCAGCAGCGTCTTTTCCCCGTCAGATATCCTCTCCCGGTCCCCGTGGGACGGGATTAGTCTTCCGCCAAGAAGGGAAAGTGGGATGGACGCGGGCGGCCCCGGCAGACAAGGACAAAACCAGGGGAGCGTGTGTAGGATTGCCGATGTGTGTTTGCGCGTGTGGACCGCCATGACACTTTTCATGCTCCGTGGGGGATGCCGAGAATGTTGAGTAGAAAACACAAAGGCCTGATAATTCACGTAGAAAGACTCACGGGGCCTCCTCTCTCTGCTGGGATGGGTCCTTGCGTCACTCAACAAAATGTCTCCATGGCAAGTAGACGTCTTTCACCAGGAATTACCATACAAGGAATAAACCAATAATTGTGTTCAATATTCCAAATTCATTCATTCATTCATTTTCTGTACTGCTTATCCTCATTAGGGTCACGGGGATGCGGGAGCCTATCCCAGCTGGCTTTGGGCGAGAGGCGGGGTACACCCTGGACTGGTCGCCAGCCGATCGCAGGTCGCCAGTCAATCGCAGCTTATATTAATATTCCAAATTACATAACTTAATTTTAAAAAGGATTTTTTTTAAATTAGTGCAGGATTAGCGGGTTTCAGGTCCAATGTCTGAAGGGGCCACGACTGTAAAAAGTTTGGGAACCACCACCATAATCATTTCTGACCAGTGGCGATTGCGCTACGCCTGCAAGGGAAGCTCAGCTTCCCCTAAAATGTCCAAAAAAGTGGTGCACTGTGTGGTGCTGTGTGTACGTTTCATTGAGTAAATAGAACTCCTTCATCTTTACTCATGACAAGGGACTGGCATGACTCCCTCATGCATCCCAGTTTTTTCTACACACTCGGACGTCGAGCATCTACTGACTTGAATGGGGAAGCGTAGCATGGGTTGTTCCCACTGGATAAATGCTGGGCTTTGTCCCGCCCATCGGACGTTCGGCATCTCTGGGGGTTTATGGGGAAGTCAGTGGACTGGCCCGGACGCTGGGCTTCTGCATGATGATTGGATGATCGGTCTGAGGCGGCATCTCTTTTTTGATTCACAGTGAATCATGAAGTATAAACCTCCACCCGAGCATTTACTCGAGAAGTAGGATTCTAAGTGGCTGTACTTCACAACAGAGGGAGTCGCTGGAGCCGCCGTCAGACGCAACCCCCACATATTGAAGTTATTGATTTTAGTCAGCCAATCTCTCAATCCCACTGACACACCTTCCGTAGAGAAAGCAGAGTCCGAGGATACGTACGTGGACAGTTCTATCACCGTGGCATACAGAGCTATTTGGGGTAGTTAAATCACTCCCCCAATGGCAAGGCTCCGGGGGTGGGCAGGTTTCGCCCTGAATTCCTCAAGGCCCTGGATGTTGGGGGACTGCCTTGGTTGACACGCCTCTTCAACATTGCATGGAAGTCGGGAACAGTACCTCTGGACTGGCAGACCGGGGTGGTGGTCCCCATTTTTAAAAAGGGTGACCGGAGGGTGTGTTCCAACTATGGGGGGGTCACACTCCTCAGCCTCCCTGGGAAAGTCTACTCCAGGGTGCTGGAGAGAAGGGCACGACCGTTAGTCGAACCTCGGTGCAATGTGGTTTTGTCAAGGGTCGCGGACCACTGGACCATGTCTACATGTGCTTTGTAGACCTGGAAAAGGCATTCGACCGTGTCCCTCGTGGTGTCCTGTGGGGGGTGCTCCGGGAGTACGGGATTGGTGGCCCGCTACTACGTGCCATTCGGTCCTTGTACAATCGAAGCAGGAGCCTGGTTCGCATTGCCAGCAGTAAGTCGAGCTTGTTTCCGGTGAACGTTGGCCTCCGCCAAGGCTGCCCTTTGTCACCGATTCTGTTCATAATCTTCATGGACAGAATTTCTAGGCGCAGTCAAGGTGTTGAGGGAGTCCAGCTTGGTGACCTTAGGATCTCGTCTCTGCTATTTGCAGACGATGTGGTCCTTATGGCCTCATCAGGCTGTGACCTTCAGCGTTTACTGGAGCGGTTTGCAGCTGAGTGTGAAGCTTCTGGGATGAGACTCAGCACCTCCAAATCCGAGGCCATGGTTCTCAGTCGGAAACGGGTGGACTGTACCCTCCGGGTTGGGAGTGAGGTCTTGCCTCAGGTGGAGGAGTTCAAGTATCTCGGGTTCTTGTTCACGAGTGAGGGAAGGTTGGAGCGTGAGATCGACAGACGGATCGGTGCAGCATCTGCAGTAATGCGGTCGCTGTACCGGACCGTCGTGGTGAAGAGAGAGCTGAGCCGGAAGGCAAAGCTCTCTGTTTACCGATCGATCTACGTTCCCACCCTCACCTATGGTCATGAGTTATGGGTCATGACCGAAAGAATGAGATCGCGGATACAAGCGGCGGAAATGAGTTTCCTTCGTAGGGTGGCTGGACTCACCCTAAGAGATAGGGTGAGGAGCTCGGCCATCCGGGAGGAGCTCAGAGTAGAGCCGCTGCTCCTTCACATCGAGAGGAGCCAGTTGAGGTGGCTCGGGCATCTAGTCCGGATGCCTCCCGGGCGCCTCCCTGGTGAGGTGTTTCGGGCATGCCCNGTTGCGGTAATAAGATGTAGCGAAAGCCCGTGGAACATATGGAAGCCCGTTCCCGCCGCTGAAAGAAGAAACTAACCCAATGCTGAGTCATAATTATGATACAAATGATGAGATAACTCATCATGTATGAGATGAGGGATTGTGACGCAATGTGAAAGAAATGTACTCTCAATCACAGAAAAGAGACGTTCATATCGGGAGTTGCTGTTTGCCTAATGGCGGGCGCGCCCGCGGTCGCGTGCTGATGTCTGTGTTGACGTTGTGCACACTGATTACACGCTCCGGCCAAGCGGGGTTCCTGTGATTTGTACCCACACGGCGGTCGGGAAGTCAATTCTTTGCAGGACGGTTTGGCCCACTTCCGAGACGCCTCCATCCTTGTCTTGTCAGGATCACCGAGCGCCAGTGAATCAGCCCGTTGGTTGTGACGACACCACAGATCTTCTCCTTGTTGCTGTCTGCTCACCTTCTCCACCGCCTTCATTTTCATCTTCATCCATCCACCCATCCTTTTTCTATACCGCTTAACCCCATTAGGGTCGCGGGTATGCTGGAGCCTATCCCAGCTGACTTCTAATTCTCCTCACATTCCCTCACCTCCATTGCCTACAACCCTCCGGTGGGAGCAGGCAGAAATTAAGCGGCCATATTTATTATGATCGTCCCCGACTCTCCCTTCATTCATGGCGGCGGCCGCCATCCGGTAGAAGGTCTGTTGTGCAATGCCTAATAAATTGTCAGGGATGATGACTTGGAACAAGCGGAAGGACCCGTCGCTGTCATTCCGTGTCTTTCCCTGACTTATCCGATTCATTTCAGCAAACTTTCCCATCTACGCCGAAATTGTCCGGCAGTCTGCCTCAGATTGAACCATGGCGGCTGTTCTGTCTGCCGGGGTAAGGAGCATGAAATGATTGATCCGCCACGTCTGCTGATGAATGAGTTTGCCGTTATTAATCCAAGAGTGATCTCTCTCACCCTCCCTCCCTCTCAGATGCATTGATGCCTGATATCGCAACCTTGAACTGAACTATGGAATTAGACGCTTGTGCTGGTAATTTTGCACACTGGCCTCCTAAATCAACTTTGACAGCATCACCTGACCTTTAAGTGGCTTGTGATGCAAGCTGGATTGTATGGAAGCACAGAAGTGCCAAAAGGAAAAGCGTGGAAACCTCAAGATAATCAATAATAAAATATGTACAGATGTAGTCAAATTGCGTTCCCATTTTGTCCTTGCTTTTCCTGTCTTGTCTTTGCTTTTTGCCATTGCACTGACTCGATGGCTCAAGCTGGCGAGTAAAAGCAAAGACAAAACAGCAAAGGCTGTGGGCGGATCCTTCTGCCAGGGTGACTAGTCAATACCCGATCACAGGATTCCTGCTTCCAGTGGCTATGTAGTAGCTGTTTAAATGTGGCTCTTAGCGCG
>QODF01000010.1:2195244-2218545 GCA_024372805.1 Oostethus manadensis
GACTACATTTGTATATATTTTTATTGTTGATTCTCTTTATATTTGCACATGAATTTCAGTTTTGGCACTCCTGTGAGGTTTAGTGTGACAACATTTTAGACTGTTTTCCACAAACAACGATAATATATTTCGCAAAATACTGTAGTCATAGTTTGAAAGTGATCATTGGGAATTTCTGTAATAATATTTCCATATTATTCTTTACAAATCAAAATTTGTTGCATGTCTACTCAATGCGGGTACTTTTTTGTGCCTATCTTACTCAAATCTGTTAAGAACCGAGTCATTAGACTAGGGCTGCAGCTATCAAAGATTTTAGTAATCCAGTATTCTGTTGAAAATGTTTTCCATTAGCTTCTGTAGCCGAGGATCGGACCGCCAAGGCCTCCGCCTCCGCCCGCCACCCAGCTCACTTAGCACCCGACCCCTTCGGCCCATCCTACGAGTGGTGAGCTCACGGGAGGGGGGACCCACGTTACCTTTTTGGGCTGTGCCCGACCGGGCCCCACGGGTCCTCCTGGCCAAAAATAGACAAGTCGATGACTTGACTTCCAGCACTTTCAGACAGACGTTTGGCTAAAAATCAGAGGGGAAAGCGCCGCCCGTCTACTCTTTGACTGACTCCGACACGGTTTCATCATTTATTGAGAGCCCGGTGGAGCTGTGAGCAAAAATCATTCCAGCAGAACCACGACGGGAGGGCCTGATCCGCAGCATTCCCTAATGCAGTTATCCACCTGTAAGCGAGATAGATTTCCGGCCGCGGGAATGCGCTCACTTTTCCAGCTTTTCCGTCAGGAATATGAAACATTTACCCGGCAAACTTAAGCAGTATCAGTCCTTGGGTGAGAACTCGGCCCGTTGGTCTTTTTATATCACGAGCAATAAAACGGCAATAAAACGTTCCTTTCTTCTTTTCCTTCCGGCTTATCCTTGCTTTATTATGACAAAAAGTTGTCACAAAGGAAAAGTGGCCACAAAACAAGCCGGCGCTGCCACCTGGTGGTCGTCACCGGGCACACCCCTCCTCATAGACATGCCCAACAGATTCCCGGCTGTGTGGCCAACTCCGACAGCGGGGATCCAGCTTTCAAGATTTTTCTCCACTTCTCATGAGCAATTCCCAAATTCCATCCTTGTGTCCCTGCTGGGAAAAGTTGCCAGCGCTGCGGGAAGATTGTCGGCCTCGCTGCGGAGCGCCGGGAAAAGCAAACATAATAAAAGCGGTTGTGTGCTTTGGGATGCGCTGCTGCGAGCAAGTCGCCAGGAAGCCTCTCCTGGCAGCGGTTCCTCCCTCGCCGGGTGTTGCTTGCATTGATTGTCACTCCGCCGCAGCCAATGGCTTCTCATGGATGTGTCATGACCTGATGGTGCCATCATTGCCTTGATGGCTCCTCCCCTCTCCCTCGCTTGCCTTCTACGATGATGATGATGATGATGCCTTTCACTGTCCCGGTTGTGCCAGGTGGGCCGCGGACACCCGAAACACAGCAGATCCAGCAGTCTGCTCTGTTTTCCAGTTCGGTGGTTTAGTTAGTGAGTGTGTTCGAGCCCCCAGCTCGGGGGTCAGGAACCTTTCGGGCTGAGCGAGCCATGAAAGTCACACATTTTCAAATGTATTTCTCTTTTTTAACAGAGATTACAACTAAAAGTGTGCATTTTTAAGCAAGTAATTACTTCAATAATTAGTAACTAGCCTCTGAATTGGATGGATTAAAGTGCCGAGACATCCTTTTCACACGTGGAGTCCAGACCTTAACCCCATTGAGAATCGTTGGGATGTGCTGGAGAAGGTTTTGGGACTCTACCATCATCAGTGCAAGATCTTGGTGAAAAATGGATGGAAACAAATCTGGTGACATTGCAGAAGCTTATGCAAACAAAGCCACAGCGAATGCGTGCCCTAATGCAAGCTAAAGGCGCTCCAACCAAATATTAGAGCGTATGACCTTTTTTTTGGTGGCGCCTTTATTTTGGCCAGGCAGTGTACATATGTTATTGGGAATGTTAACAATAACCCAATTTGACCTGATGCCCGGTAGATATTCACGGGTGGATGACTCTCGTATCGATCATAATCGACTACAAATGTTTGGATTCGTGCGTGAGGCGTGCATTATAACTTGCCCTGACCGCCGCCCAGCTGTCTAACGCAAAGCCGAGCTGGGTGGCCGAGGAAGGTGCATTGTGGGTGGAAAAGCCCCAATGGGAGAATCGGTGTAGCCTATCAGACACTAGTGCTATTTTTTTGAACGCCCCCCCTTTCAACTAATCACCCGGTTGCACAGCCTTAAGAGCGCGCATGTCATGAATGCTGGGTCTTGTTTGTTTTCCGAGAATCTACCGCACCTACTTGCTTGCCATGTAGCAATAAGAATACACCGATAACAGAGATTCATCTGGTTGCTCGCATTGGACTGCGGCTATTTTGAACCCTACTCTATCTCGTAATTGTTGTTTTGCCATTTTTCTCCTCCTAAGCGCCTGTTCTCTCGCATTCTCTCTTGCGGATCCAACTGACACAGCCGTCCGTCAACATGTCAGACTGTTTATAGCTGGAGCAGGGTAGCATCTGAATGCCGCGGGGCTAGTAAAAAGCAAGCTGCCCACCACAAAAGGCCCCCGGGCCAGACTTTAGACACCCAGACTGTTCATGCACACGCACACACGCATGAAAAGGATTTCTGCCTTCTGCGATTTTTCCAAAAGGGGTCAGATGAGCAGCTGCCCACGCACGCTTTACCGTGTGCATCCTCCGATTTTGCCTTTTGTCTCCTCCTTTTTCTCGCTTCTTCCTTTGAATTGGAGTTCGTACCCCCACTCTGAGACTGCCGACCACCCCCGCAACCCCCCCGCCCAATGAGTCCGTGCAACAGTGTGCAATGCTTGGTTCTCCGCCAGACCGGGAGGAGGGGGACGCAGAGGGGGGAAGATACATAAAGAGGCAGGGAGGAATTGGGGATAGACTGCCGGAGAGAGTAGAGAGCGGCATGGGAGAAGCTTCCGTCACAGCGTAGACAAAGGTAGCTTCAGAGCGGGAGTTCATTCACTCGCTCTCCCCCTCCCACACACACTCGCAGACCCTGGAGCGGAAGATGCAAGGCAGCGTGGGTGCGAGGAGGCGTCAGGAGAAGTGACATTTGGGCATGCACGCACGCAGCAGGCTAATGGACTAACTTAATTACAGCTCAGCACACCTTCATTTCGAACACACACACAGTAGCAGCTGTCAATATGGGTCTGGTGATGGGGACTTTCTCCATGCAGTCCAAGCCGGTCAGCTACCACAAAGGTAAGCCCTCACTCTGTTTTCGTCTCGGGGAGTCGCACATGCAGTGCTGTGTTGTGTTCAGGTCATCGTGCATGTTGCACAAGCCAGTGCATCATGGGAGCGAGCTGGACGGGTAGGAGGGAAGGATGTAAAGTTGGCATTACAAAGTCGCTCATTATCAGTTTATGATGAGCCCCCCCAGGACCATCTGTCCTCTGTTTGAACTGTGGATTCGGGGAAATCTGCGCTTGTGCGTGTTTGTTTGGGTTTTTTGTCTGCTGTGAGGAGCCGTGCCATCGGGCATGTCTATAAAAGGTGACAGTGTTTACCTCCGCCGGCGCTCCAAGCCAACCTGGTTCCTGTCCGGGCTGTTACTCTCTGACAAGGGAAACCTGGCAGAGGCTCTCGCTGCATTTTAACGGGAGGACTTGGTACTATATTTGCATCGCACTCCCAAAAACCTGGTTGTTTGCGCATCTGTTGGCCTCGAAGCTGCAGTGCGGGAACGTGCAGGACGACAGGAAACGTGCGGTGAAAGGCGCTTAAGAGACTTCCTCCCATGCACGCACGTCTGCGGCGCCAGACCACGCACAGACACTCACTCGACAGGGGACTCGTATGAACGCAAGAGTGAAAAACGGGCTTCCTGCGTGGGCTGTTTATTTTCATTTCCATCCGGCGCCTCCTTTCAATGCACGGCAACAGCTCTCAGCAGATGCTTCAGATGGCTGCCGAAACGAGGCACTCGAGACTCGTTTTCAAGGTGGATGTTCTCGCCCGGGAAAGGGGAAGAAAGTGCGTGCGCGTGGAGATAAATGAAACAGCACGGCTTTGTGCAAGTGGGCCGCACACGTGCTTACAAAGCAATATAACGGTGTATTTTGGGCAAGTGTGTGTGTGTGTGTGTGTGTGTGTGTGTGTCTCACCTCCAAGCAGCACACACGCACTTTGAAGTGAGCACTGCAAGGCTGTGTGCCGGATCGAGGCGATGGATGCATGACTCAAGGAGGGAACATCTGAGAAAAGTTGAGAGAGGATGCAAGGCTGCTCCTCGAGGGGGTGGAGTTTTAGTAAATGTGTGTGTGTGTGTGTGTGTGTGTGTGTGTCACCATCTGCTGCTCTGTTGCAAAAAAAAAAAAAAAAGTGGCCAAATGAAAGCAGGGCAGCACTCGTTTTGCCCTTCTGGACCCAAAAATATTTCCAAATATTTCCCGACACCGTCCGGACTCACAGGTGCAATCACTGGTGGATTCAAAAACAAGCAAACATGACACCGGTGCTTCTCACGTAGTGGGAGTACTTTCATTGTCAGTGCAGGCCTGCCAACGTGTACACATTTATTGTACTCGGCATGCAATTTGACTCTTGAATATGCTTGTATGATTGGGGACTTGGTGCTCCAAGCGTGCCTCACAACAGCGACACGGATCCTTTGTGCATTTGCTGAGAATGCGCCCCCTTGTAGATTGCGAGGCTTTACGCACAACATCTGTTCCGCGTGTAGAGTGGCGCGGCCCTAACTGTGCCAACTACACACCCCCTCTGACGTGGTGTGCCTGAGCAAGCAAGGTCCCAGGGCGGCCCGGGTGAGTTAGTTGCCATAGTTACCACCATAGCAACGGCCACTCCCAGTACTCCCGATGGCCAAACCGTCCCTGCATAGAGTGGTTATTTTATTAATTCATTCCAAAAGGTCGAATATAACATTGAATAACGTTGCTTGGGGTTAGTCGGATCCAGCTCGAGCGAAACACCAAGACATTCTCATAACCTTATCATGGAGAACTAGATTAAACGTTTCAGTGACGAAATAAGAGCATAACAGAGCAGTCACTTTCAACGTCCGCTCTCGTTTAAAAAAATATATATATTTAATTCATTCCACTGCATCCCTATGCCACATCAAGTTCCGCTTCTATGGTTATCGTCACAGTCACACCTTTACAGTCGTCCCCTAGCAGTATTGCGATTCCATTCCCTCACTATAACATGTTTTTTTTCCAAATTACTTAATTAATAAACGATGGCTGTTTTGTGGTTGACTATGGTCTAAACATATTGAAATACAAGTCATATATACTACTATATATACTATATATACTACTATACACTATGGCCACTAGACGGCAGTAATGACATCACCATTCATTACATGACCTTAACACTGCATAAAGTCAGTCATGGCATGTCCAACATGATAGAGTGAAAAAAAAGTTATCCTCCCGTTCCGTGTGGAAGTGGTTCAATTTTGGCTTCTTAGTTTAAAAAAAATATTTTTGAGGCTAACTGGTTAGCTCGCCAGATTGTGAGCTAGCGGCCGTTTGGCGTAAGAATTGCACGATGTGGTGTGAACAACGAACAAGAGTGCAAGGGTCACTATAGGTGTGTTATTTCATCCCTAAAAGGCTCTAATCATGTTAAAATAACATTTAGAAAGTCTGAAGAAGCTTTCTAACCAGCGAGGGACGACCGTACCGACGGGATCGGGGCGTCCCGTTACGTGCGTTGTTAGCTGCCTGGCTCTAGCTGTCGTACCGTCTTTACCGAGAAAGACCCATACAGCTTGTGAGACATATTTCTCAGCTGTGGCAAATTCATAAGTGACAAAAGCTATCAACACCCTCACTCCCCCAGTCCCTGTGCTCCATTTGTTTTTCGGGCCCTCGCTGCTCCGCCAAGTGCATTGTTAGCACTTTGCCTCGCTGGCTTTCACGTCGTTTCATCTCGAGTCCCCCCACCCCGTCAAGTCTTCATCTTCCCCGAGCCGCCCCCGTCGTGATCTTTGCCGTTTCGTTTATCTGGCGTGTCTGTCGTTCTCCCGGGCGCAGGCGGTATAAACATCTTCCTGTTTGAAGCACGGTCTGTTTGGGCTGCGAGTGTGTTTGTGCGTGTGTATGGGTGTGTGTGCGCGCGCTGCAGGGCAAAAGAGTTGGAATGTAGCGTCTTTAATGGGCTCTATAGTCTCCACCCGTCTGTCCCGTCCATGCACAGCAAAAGAAGCGCACCAAAAGTACCAGTTATGGCGGCAAAGGGGCTTAGGTAGACGCAAGACGCCATTTCAAGCAGGTTTCTCTGGATAATCACCAGAGTGAGGGAACCGTCAGTGTGCAGATCTTTAGAAAGGAACGGTTTGATTCAGTTATTGGAGATAATCTGTTAGTTTCCTCCTTTTAGTGTATCCACACATTTAATGGGGGATATCAATATGCCGCCCACGATGCCTTGGCATAATATTTGCCGACTAATTCTTTGTCGTGTTTATCATAGATCAACAACATTTTTCCATGTGAGTTATCTCCGGAGACAGCGCAGCTCCGCGCTTTCCTGCAGGCCTTTTGTTGGACGCCAGCCGAGGAGACAAAGAGATGACGATGAGTGTCGACTTTTTGTGCCTTTATAAGCGCCTGCGCATTTATCACAACGCGCGGACGACACTCGAAAAGTCACACGGGAGAAAATGTGTCCTTTTCACGTCATAATAAGTATGCAAAAAAAAAAATCACAATTACAAAACCGGTTGGTAAAAACATAGGGTAGGACACCAAAATAAAATAAAATATGATAACGTACAATAAAACACTGTAAAATGAATTCAAATTCAACAAAATGCTGCTAAGAAAAAGATGCTATTGATTGTTTGCATTCTTATGTGTTGAGAAGCCCCTCCCCTCCCCTTCCATCACCCCCGTCAGCAAATATCCCGGCGGCTTTTCTTTCATATTCTCATCCTAATCCGAACAAGCAGGCCAGGAGTGACAGGAACACAATTTTGATTGATTGGGGGAAAAACACGTGGATCCTCGATGCAAATCAAACCCTCCGGAGAAATATATTGATGTTGTGCTCGGAAAGGAGGGAAGACACAAGATGGACAGATTGCATTTTTTCCCTGTGTTGTGTGCTATGTGTCGCACTCATTCATGCAACGCAACGCTGATAAAACATCAGCCTGCTGACTGCAGCGGAGTGTAATTGTGTATGGGATTGATTGCATGGGGAAAAAAGGTCAAGGTGGCACCCAAATAGAAGAGCAATCATTCATAAATAAACACGCTCTTACTGTAAAATCTATTCATAATTCATGCAAATTACACATACATTTCACAAATCATGTGACAAGGGCTAAAACTGTGAAAGGAAAAAAGCGAGATTCAAAGCACTGTTAAGCCGTCGCGAAGTGATGATAACCATAGAAGTGGAAATTGGACGTAATGCGGCATAGGGATGCAGCGCAATGAATTAAATACCAATTAGAAAATATTTTTAACATAGATACACTTATTATACACACCACATCATACAGTAGTGTTAAAAATAATAGCAGTCCAATGTGACTAACCAGATTAATCACTCGTATCAATATATATTTTTATTGCTATATGGCAATCAAGTTACCAGAAGGTGCGGTAGATTCTCAGAAAACAAACAATTCGTGATATGCACGCTCTATATATGCACAAGTTTACTCTCATCATTCCACAGAATGTCGCTTATCTTTAGGCCAGTTGATGTGTTCTTGGGCAAACTGTAACCCCTTCGACACATGCCTTTTTCTTAACAGAAGGACTATGCGGGGGATTAGCTTCACACAGGCGTCTTCTAACTGTAACAGTACTTACAGGTAATTCCAGACTGTCTTTGATCATCCAGGAGCTGATCATTGGCTGAGCCTTTGCCATTCTGCTTATTCCTCCATCCATTTTGATAGTTGTCTTCGGTTTTCTGCCACGTGTCTCTGGATTTGCATTGGAGATCGTTTTAGCTGAACAGCCCAAATTTTTTTTGCACCAAGTTTTCCCCTCTCCAATCAAAGTACGCTGTTCTTCTGAACCCATTTTCCTCAGGCATCCTCAGGAGACCATTAAGAAGGGGGACTTGCTGCTCGACGGAGTCCAATAGTTGTCAAGCGTTTGCATGTTCGAGTCCTGGTCATCCTTATTTAGGGGCCACCTGATTCCCACCTGTTTTTTTCACACACAGATCACTGATTGAATGCCACGCTGCTATTTTGTGAACACACCCCATTCAACAAATCGCCCGATTGCACAGCCTTAAGAGCGTGAAAGCATATCGAGCATGCTGTTTGTATTCTGAGAATCTACTGCACCGACTGGTAGCTGGTTTGCCATGTAGCAATACAAATACACTAATAAGTAATCTGGTTAGTCACATTGGACTGCTATTATTTTGAACACTACTGTATGTTCATTTCAGTATTACCTACTGTATAAAACACCACGAGATACATGGTTTTGCTTGGTCCCTCTTCTTTGGGTATTTTGTCAGTCACAAAAGTACTACATAGTACAACTAGCAGCAGTATATGAGCATGCGAGAAAGTACTTAATTACAATATCACACGAACAGTTGTCCATCGCCGCTTTGTGGTTCCAATGTTGCGGCTTCACTCTATCACGGTTTCTGAAAAACACATAAATAAATCATACAATTTGTGGCAGAAAAATGGCAAAATGAACTAAAATGCCAATCAAAGGCATTCAATAGACACATTCAAAAACGTTGACATAATATTTTGCAATGGTCACTAGATTTGATCGGCAAAACAACAGGCTTTTATTGCAGAATTAAGTTGTCTCACTCCAGGCACAGTAAGCTTGAATGAAAACACAGGCTATAGTTACCCACTGCAAGCTGAAACTCAACTCTGAACCTGCAATGTCACTTCCTGTCCTCCACTCACTGTGCTCCCCCAGGGAACACATTTATAGCAACACACGACAACATGATTCTCAATGATGCCTCGCTTGTTATGCCTACTATATTGGGTAATATCACTATAATGGCGACTATAGGTGACTATATCGAGTCCCTACCTCTGGTATTGACCTGTAAATACTTTTCTTCCCCCATAAGAAATGTCTGAAAAAGGAGTGTCGGATATATATATATATATATTTGGGGTCTAAAAGTTTATTCCTGCAGACCAAAAGGTCTCCCCAAGCATTTCACTTACACACACCAGAGCCCAGCAAAGTTTTACAATAATAACGATATTTATATTTTTTATTATTTATTATTATTTCCTTCCAGACCCAAACCGTGATACGTGAAAAAGTAGGATTTCTTATTTATAAATCAAATAGTTCCATATTTAAAGCATACAAAACCTTCTTTATACAGTTTTTTTTACATTAGAGTTCCCTAGACATGAAATAACACCCCTATACTCACCATTACACTTCTATCACCCAATATAGTTGACAGAATCAGAGAAAATAAACCCTTTAAGACATAAATAAGACTTGTGCTCATGCGTGTTGCAATAAATGTGTTCCCTAGGGCAGTGATTCCTAATTAGGGGTACACGTGTACCCCTCATGCCACATGAGCAAACTGCAGGGGTAAGTGGAAACATTTAATAAATGATTTTCAAGTAAATATTGTCCGTCATTTAATATTAAGCCAGACAATTAAATGGAGCGTGTGTGCTACAACTTGTTTCCCCGGGGAGACAATAACCTGTGGCACAGCGGGACCAAAATCAAAACATTGGTGTTTTGCTTAATCATCAACACGTACTGTATGAGTACTGAGTGAGGGGTCATTGATGAGACGTGACAATACATCACAATGCATGGAGTCAGCGACGGCGTGTCCGACATGATGGGGTGAAAACAAGTTCTTCTCCCATTTCGTGTGGAAGTGGTTTCAGGGGCGTTTTAGGCTTCTTACTTTGTCTTTCTTCCCACACTTCGTTTAAAACCCTAAGATTATTTCTTATATAAGTGGTTTAAAATGTTATGCATGCAGACCAACAGGTGGCGCCAAACAACTTCTCCCTTAGCTAGTCAGAGCCTTTCCTCCTGTCACACACACACACACACACACATCAATGAACAGGAAAGACGTAGGGAGAGAAGGGAAAAAAAAGGGGTTGTAACGTATTTGGGTCAATATGGTAAAATTACACTTTGCAATATTTTGTTTTGCATGAAATCCTTCTAAATAAGAGCAGACCCCCCAGGTGTTTGCACAATCTTGTCCTCATTCCTCATCCTGCCTTCCCTTTTTCCGTGTGATGAGAGATCAGCAGCAGAGTGTCCATGAATTATTCCCTTTATTTTAATAACACGAAGGGCGCGGGAGAGGCGTCCTGATGGCGAAGTCATTCGAAGCTCCGGCAGTGTATTGATTCTCCCGATGGAGGTGATTCATGACGCTTACAATGCGTGTTTTTATACTTTCCGTATGTTCCTTTCGCCCTGGAAGTGTGACGCTGTCACGTCCCACTTGCTCTCTCCTCCGCCTGCATTCTGGCTCTTTTCTTCCCGCCTGCATCACACTCTCTAATCTCCCCCTGGAAGCTTTCCTAGCTGGCCTGTTTCCTCCTCCTTTCTTCCTCGTCTTCTTTTGCCAGAAAAAAAATCCACTCTTCCCCTTCCTCCATATGTGCCACCGCGACTCAACTGGACCCGCTCTCCTCTTTGTCCCATTTTCCCTTAAAAATATAACGGCTGTACTTAGGGAGGAAGACATCATACTGGGTCCAGGATTTGAAGCGAAAGCCGCGCTGCCGGCTAAGATTTAGAGGTGGAGACGGGGAAAATAAAAGGTTATCGGCAGCAGCGGCGGGATGCCCGGAGACATATTCCCAGATAAGGCATTGGAGAGAGAGAGAGAGAGAGAGAGGACGGATGGATGGTGCTTGGAGGCTAAAGAGGAAGTCAGGGCTGGGGACGATGATGGGAGAAATCATTTTGATGGCCTCCATGGCCCTGCAGTCTCTCGCTGCGTTATCGTGACAAGGAGATCGTGTGACGTGGGGTTGCAAGCGGCTTGGATGGTCCACCTCGGCTTTTCTGCTAGTTTGTACGGAAACCGCCCCAGCTGTGCATTTCCCCGTCCCGATTTTGCCACTTCCGAAATGTATCAATGAATAAATCATGAATAAAATGTTGTGGTAGAACATGGCTTGTTACAGGTCCACGAGTGCATTTGCCCGAGTTGAGCATTTCCGTGCATAAAAAGGACTAAATGAACACCAATACAGTCACCCCTCATTAATTGCAGTTAATTGGGTCCCAGGCCGGGCCGCGCGGTGGTCGAGTGGGTAGCACATCAGCCTCACAGTCAGGAGGTTCATGGTTTGAATCACCGCTGGGCATCTCTGTGTAGAGTTTCCATGTTCTCCCCGTGCGTGCGTGGTTTTTCTCCGGGTACTCCGGTTTCCTCCCACATTCCAAAAACATGCATGCTAGCTTCATTGGCCGCTCTAAATTGTCCATTAGAGTGGGAATGTGAGTGGGAATGTTTGTATGTCAGCCCTGCGATTCCCCGCTTCTCGCCCAAAGTCAGCTGGGATAGGCTCCAGCATACCCGCGACATAGCGTAGAAAATTGGTTGATGACCTCTTAAATACATTTTTTCATCATTTCCCAAACTCCTAGAGTCACGTTTACTCTCGGTTTTGTTGCGATCTCGTCGCGGCACGGCGAAACGACCCCGGGGATGAAGCGAGCTGGGCGTCAGGCAGGTACGTTTGCAGGAATCTTTATTAAAGGACGCGGAAAAAACAAGGAAGCGCACGAAGCGGAGGAAAAGCAACAGTGACAAACCAAACACGGGTTCACAATGAGCCGACACCCGACCGGCGCACGCACCTGAACATAAATAGTATGGAACGTAAACAAGAAACAGGTGCGTGTAATTAACAAAGTGACGAAACCAGAACGGCCCAGAAAACACATGAAGCTATGAAAATAATAACACAAAGAAACTAACCAAAACTGTCACGTCAACCAGACACAAACCGTGACAGGTTTAGCCCACATTGCTATTTTGACATAGCTACAACATAGCATAGCGACCCGGACCCGGATAAGCGGTGGAAAATGGATGGATGGATGGACAACATAGCATGCTTGCCAGCTAACTAGTTAGCCTCCGCTTTTTTAGTCTAAACTTTAGAAATTGTTTTAAACGGAGACAAAGTAAGAAGCCAAAAACGTACCACTTCCTCACAAAATGGGAGGAGAACATGTTTTCACTCTATCATGTCGGACATGCCATGGCTGAACCCAATGCATTGTGATGTAATGTCGTGTCTCATCACTGGTTTGGGTCATTACTGACACCTAGTGGCCGGAATAATACAGATAACAACTATTTCAATATTTTTTGGAGTTGTTTTTTTGTAACCAGCCACAGAACAGTGACCATTTATTGATGAGTTACTTTCTAAAAAAACGCCATAGCCATATTGGAACCACGATGTAGCAAGGCACGCTTGATTAAGGCATTTTGTGTAGTATTCTACGACGGTCACTGGGTGTCACTAATGTTTGATTTTTTTCTCACATTTTTGTCACAATAGGTACAATTTTAATATCATATTAATCATCATAATAATATGACAGACCAATGTTGTGGATGTAATCCACTCCAAGATAAAACTCAGCTCTGAATCCTCAACATCACTTCCTGTCCGCCCCTCACTCAGGTTCCCTTGGGCAGTATTTCCTTTTTTGTCTTGTGTACCCCCCAGTGTCTTTTTGTCAAACAATGAGAACCCCCCTCACTCATACATGTTGATAATTAGTTGGTTCCACTTACCCCCTGTACTTTGCGTGTGTGGCACGAGGGGTGCGGATACCCCAAATTGGGAATCTGTGCCCCAGGGAACACATTTATTGCAACACACACGAGCACCCGTCTTACTTATGTCTTAAATGGTTTGTATTCGCTGACTATATTGGGGGATAGGAGTGTAAAGGTGAGTATAGGGGTGTTATTTCATGTCTAGGGAGCTCTAATATTGTTAAAAACTGTATATAGAAGGTTTTCTGTGCTCTAAACATGGAAATAGTTAAATTAACCAATTAACCGCGAGTCAGAGTGCTGTCAATCAAACAACGTTGTTATTATTGTATTTTGCTTTGGTGTAGAACTGCAACATACTAGAGCTGTTTACATGCTGCAGTGCAGGTGTGCCAAAGTTTTGCTCAGCACACTAAATAATTCCACTTAACTCTTTCCAACAGTCATGCCTCATGTATTATTCACGCCCCCACATAAAAAAGCCCCCCAAATTCCAACTTGAGTGTTTTTATGGACATCTGCGGTGACAATAAAAGAGCACCCCTTTCCTCCGTCTTCCTGGCTCGGCTGTCAAAGCCGACGGTGTGCTTTACTGAAGTTTACTGAAGAAACTCTGTGGTGTCGTGCTTTTTGTGGCGGCGGAGTGCAAGTGCGGAGACATCAACATGTTTACATCCTGCGGTTGGAGGGCAGCAGATGATTCCTGCTTGCTACCTGTTGTAAAGTGGGTCATGTCTGCAGGCTGCTGGCTTTTTCATGCCAACAAGTCCACTTGTAAGAGTGGAAGGTGCTGTTTTTGCTCTCTGGGAGTTTGATTAGGTACACCCGCACGCCTTTACACTCGCAATAATGCTCGGTTTTGATTGATTTGAACAATATGTGGTTGTAGGTACAGTATGTGTATAGATGTATAATTGCACTGCATCATGCTGAGAGATGTTTGACGCCACACGAGCATTCAGCAGATGGTGTGAGGCTTTTCTGGCATTTTGTTTCCTCCAAATTCTGGACTGCCACAATGAATGATGAGATGTCAGAAACCCGCAAGTTCTCAGTTCAAGGAGAATTTAAGGGTTAACTCTGCGTGTACTGTCGTCCCTCGTTTATAGCGGTTAATTGATGAAATGAATTTCTGCAACACTGGATCGATTTGACAATAATATTTTCTCAGTTTTAGTATAGAAAACCTGTTTATGACTTTTTAAACATTATTAGAGCCATGTAGACTTTGCATAACATACCTATAGTCACATTTGCACCATTCTTTACACCATATTGCGCAACTCTTATGCTGCTATGACTGGAGCCAGCGAGCTAACCAGTTAACCTCAAATGTATTGCCAAGGACGTACCACTTCCACATGGGATGGGAGGAGAAACATGACTCCATGCAGTGTTAATGTATCTCATTGCTTTGTGTCATTACTGCCGCTTAGTGACACATCACTTGTATTTCTATATGTTGATACAAGTTAATAAATGAATGTAGCCGCAACGGGGCACAAGGCGTCTTATTGTGCCGGGATAAATAAAGAGGGTTGTGTCAGGAAGGCCATCCGACGTACAACTTTGCCAAACCAGAACATGCGAATCAGAGAAATGACTTCCATACCGGACCGGACGTGGCCCGGGTTAACAATGCCCGCCACCGGTGCTGTTCACCGACAGGGTGCCGGTGGAAACTGGATTAGTGTTGGCCGAAGAAGGAGAGGAGGAAGGTGTGTAGGAGGAGAGAGAAGAGGACTGCTAAGAGTCTAGCATGGAGGAGAAAGAAAAATTCTGGTCAGACCTAGATGAAGTGATGCAGAACATCCCCAGAAGTGAGAGAGTTGTCATTGGTGCGGACTTCAGTGGACATGTTGGTGCAGGAAACAGAGATGATGAGGAGGTGATGGGCAAGTTTGGTATCCAGGAGAGGAACGCAGAAGGACAGATGGTGGTCGATTTTGCAAAAAAAAATGGAAATGGCTGCAGTGAATACTTTCTTCCAAAAGAGACAGGAACTTAGGGTGACCTACAAGAGTGGAGGTAGGAGCACACAGGTAGACTACATCTTGTGTAGATGGTGTAACCTGAAGGAGGTCAGTGACTGCAAAGCAGTGGTAGGTGAGAGTGTAGCCAGACAGCATAGGATGGTGGTGTGTAGGTTGACTCTAGTGGTGAGAAGGATGAAGAGGGTAAAGGCAGAGCAGAGGACAAAATGGTGGAAGCTGAAAAAGGAGGAGTGTTGCGTGACATTTAGGAAGGAGTTGAAAAAGGCTATGGGTGGCCAGGAAGTCCTTCCAGATGACTGGACAACTACAGCTACTGTGATCAGGGAGACAGGTAGGAGAGTACTTGGTGTGTCATCTGGAAGGAAAGTAGATAAGGAGACTTGGTGGTGGAATGAGGAGGTGCAGGAGTGTATACAGAGTGGACAGGATCAGGAATGAGCACATCAGAGGGGCAGCACATGTTGAGGTTTTGGAGATAAAGTCAGAGAGGCCAGACTGAGATGGTTGGGACATGTCCAGAGGAGAGAGAGTGAATATGTTGGTAGAGGGATGCTGAGTCTTGAATTGCCAGGCAGGAGGCCTAGAGGAAGACCAAAGAGGAGGTTTATGGATGTAGTGAAAGAGGACATGAAGGTAGTTGCCGCAAGAGAAGAGGATACAGAAGACGGTTAGATGGAGGCAATTGATTCGCTGTGGCGACCCCTGAAGGGACAAGCCGAAAGGAAAAGAAGAGGATACAAGTTCATAAATAATATACCATAGTCTACCACAAAAAGGCGATCATTTATTAATTTCTGAAAAAAAATCGAAATAGCGATGGGGCGATAATAAAATTGCCATGTGGCAGATGACGGCCGTATTTTGCATTTTCCTAGTTTTTTCTGTGGGTGAAGGTTGAGTACGCAGAGAAAAATAAGAACTAAGAACTGCAAGATAACAAGAACATCCACTCTATTGTTGCTGTGCTTAACTTATTTTTACACTTGCGTGACAAGTAAGAATGTTGAAATGAGAAGCGGCACATCTGTGACACAAATGACCCCGCCTGAACACCTCCATTTTTTGTCAAAAAGGTTTGTAGTTTCTTGTGGTTAACTTATTATTACACTTTAATGATAGTTAATAGTTATACAAATGTGTGTTAAAATGTTGCCTGTACAGTTAATGACATGTTCAATTTCAAATTTAACAGTGTCCTTGAGTAGAATACAATCATAATAGAAAACAGAATCATTGTTAATAAATGGAATATTTTGTAGTTTGAGCACAGAAAACTTGCTTATGACTTTCTAAATGTGTTTTTTTAACATTATTAGAGCGCTGTGGACATGAAAAAATATCCCTACAGTCACCCATTGTTTACACCACATTGCAACTCTGATGCTGCAAGGACGCGAGACGGCCACTAGCTAGCAAGCTAGCAAACTAACCAGCCTCAAAATGATTTCTTATTTAAAAAAATCTTACCACTTCCACACTTGATGGGAGGATAACTTTTTTTTCCACTCTTATCATGTTGGACATACTACTTGCTGACTTCATGCACTGTTAAGGTAATGTAATGTATGGAAATGTCTTAATATTTTGTGGCCTTACAATCGCCTAGGGACAAGAATACTGCATATTGCTAGTATTACAGTATGTTTGGGGGTGCCTAATGTTGTGTCCGTTGACACACTCATTCCAGCCAGTTTGTCTTCTTGAGCACAAGATCTTGTTTGTATTGAACGGTTCGTAATTAAAACGCACTTTCATTCGCGGGGGCACGCCTCCACCTCCTCACACTTGTCTTCATCCCGTTATTACTACTCCATTAGATATCTCACTCCTTCTTAATCCCTCGCCTCTTTTTAATCTCTCCCTGTCGCCTTTTCTACTATAAGATGCTGTCTTTCCGCTCTCCTGTCTTCCTGCCCTGAGAGCTAATCTGGCAAACTCGCTGTGTTTTCCCCCCATTATGGTTGCATGATGGATGGCGTGGAGGGACGTGTTGATGGATGGAAGGGACCTTTTTTTTTTTTAACTAGACAAAACAGGAAGTGATGCATGGGGCTGGTCCTGACTTGTCACCAATACACACTGCATAATTCATTTGCACGCCCAAGTCATTTTTCAAGTTTGTACTCATCTGCATGTTTGTCATGTTCGGGTGTGAAATGTGACCCCCCCCAACCACCCTCCACCCCTCCACCCCTCCTCCCTCACTGAGTCATGGAGCGTTGTCGCCAACGAATCAAGCGCACACACTGAAATTAAATTAGAGATCAGTGAATGCACATCCTGATGATTTCATCCTGATTCACCAAAGCTCTGCTTGGGCATGAGGAAAGTGTGGGGTGGTGGGGGGCTGGCGGGCACCCCCCAAACAGGGTTACAAGAGAGAGAGAGAAGAAAGTGGCGAGAGAGGAAGAAGAGGAGGAGCGCCGGGAACTGCCTTCCAGAGAGGAGGAGAGAGAAAGGGGGGGAAGGGATAGGATGATAGGAGTACAGAAAGGGTGAGGGAGTGTGTGTGCATGTGTGTGTGTGTGTGCGTGTGCGTGTGTGTGTGTGTGATAGAGAGAGAGGGTCGTCCAAACACGTGACGAAACGCATCCAGAATTCCACATACGGACAGGCGTGCCTGTTTCCACGACGACGTTGCAAACATGGGGGCCGTGGTGGGCACGCTGACCATGCAGACCAAGCAGAGGCGGCCATCCAGGGGTGAGGGAATGCCAACACACACACACACACACACACACACACACACATGCATGCATGCATGTCTTACATAGAGGCTTGAATCAACTTTTAACAACGTTGCTATTGCATGTCAGTTTAGCCCCAACACACACACACACACACACACACACACACACACACACACACACACACACTACGACATGGATGCAGGCAATGTCACTTTAAAGTGTGTTTTCATCACACACACACACACCTATATGCACTTTACACACGCTCGCATCGTCCTGCCAAAATGTCCACACAAAGACAAACAGGATGCCCAGAAACACACTCCCTGACACTCCACACACCGCCAAGTGTGAGAGTGTGTGAGAAGAGGTGTGTGTGCGTGTTTGCGAGGGCATTTTGGCTTTGACTGGGAAAAGTGTGGCTGCTGTCAGCCTGGTGTTAAACTTGCACGTTTGAAGATAAGACGTGCTTATGGTAGCAACATCGCACACACACGCGCAGACGTCAACAGGTTTTCCGCTGGATAAGTTTTAAAGTGTGTGTGTGTGTGTGTGTGTGCGTGTTTGTCGGTCCATCTGGTGCCAGCATGTGCCGGCGCTGCTGGTAAACACACGCACGTCGGAGGTGTTTGTCACTCTGCTCACACACACCACTTTTCCGTCTTGCGGTTACCTTGGAAGCACGGTCTCCATGGCAACAAAAGATGTCAGATTTGGCGTGGGGAGGGGCCGGTTTGGGGGGGTATGCTGGACGAGACCGGGGTGTTCCGGAGGAGGACCTGTTGCCCGGAGGGAATGTTTTGCTGCTTTTAGCACCTTCTCGCGAAATCAAGTGATGCTCATTAATATGAAAGACTGAAATCCAAACTCTTGTGTGCTTTCCGCTAATGACGCTCACTCCGTTCAAGTTGTTGGCCGGGCCAGGCTGTTTAGTGCAAATTAGCACGTCTGGGCCATTTTCCAAGCGAGTGAATATGGCTGCTTCAATCTTTTTGGAATTATTTCTGCTCCCACGCAAACACCTTCCCCCACGGGTGTTAAGAAAGCGTTTGGAATAATGAGGTGGCTGTGAGGTGCAAACACAAGGTGGAAAACCCTTTTGAATGTAAATATAGATTATAGGGGCTGAATGATTGGGTCGCCTGGCCAGTACGCCAACTGGGAGTGAAACCGGATGGGTCGAGGTTGAGCTTACCTCATGTTGTTGTTTGTGAGGTCTGCAAAACCACAAACGCGTGAGGCACGTGTGGAGATGTAGATCGAGTCAACCTATTATTGGCCAAAATTACGCATTTTTGGCCTTAGTTAACTCACTCAGTCAAAAGACATTTTGGACTGATCTTTCAAGGCACACAGAGTATTGTTTTGTAAGACTACAGACAAATGAAACATGCCCAAAGGAAGATTACACTCTCGTCTTTCATCAGAATAAAAAAGTTTCTCTCTATCATTTTCCGTTTTTTAGTAATCAGCAGTAGAACGTGGGTACGTTTCAGGAAAATATCAGTTCCCAACTAAAAATGGGAGAAATCCACCTTGCATTTCACACATGACTTTAACCGTGACACAAATGTAGCCCTACACATTCAGCCAAAATATCTATGCAACCATACCACAACATAAACAGCACAAGATAGGTTGTTTTGCTTCGCACGTCTGCCAACTTGTGGACGTTTTTTGGCCTAAAATTGCTCAAAAAGTGACAACCGTTAGTGGGGAGTTATTTTTGCCTCTGGCGCAAAAATACATCAAAGAAATATATAAATACATCTTTGGGTTCGGAAAATAATTGCGTGTTTGGTATTGAAGCATTTTCAAGCATAAAAATGACTAAACACACTCGAATACAAATATTTGACATTCAGAAAATGCACGGAAAGACCGGTTGATGTGATGTTACGTAACAACTTGCGGGTGTTCTAAATGCTGGTGTCGGTGAACGCACCTCAAAAAAGCCTCATTTACACGTTCACGCATTTTGTCCCCAGAGTGGTGGTGTCTTTCTTTATGCTCCAACACTCCTGGTGCCAGCAACTCATGCAGTGGTTTGTACAGATAGGTCAGGGGTGTCCAAAGCGCGGCCCGGGGGACCAATCATTTGTGTCCCAGCGCTATTTTTTATAGTAATAGTAATAGTATAATATAATATAATATAGTATAATATAATTTAACAAGAAAGCAGCAGCAAAACATAAAAATGTCAGCAGTATTTTCCCCAAAATTAAGTCAAAATATTAAGAAAAAGGCGAGAAAAATTTGTAATATATTATGAGGAAAAATGATGTCCTTTTTGTAGCATCAAGTTGAAAAATTAAATAAAATTTATTTTTATTTTTTTTTTCATTAGGTTGGTTATAGTTCAAATACTAGGAGATAAAAGTCACAGTTTGACAAGAATAAACTTGTAATATTTGGGAAATATTCATTCATTCATTCATTTTCTGTACCGCTTATCCTCATTAGGGTCACGGGGATGCTGGAGCCTATCCCAGCTGGCTTTGGGCGAGAGGCGGGGTACACCCTGGACTGGTCGCCAGTCAATCGCAGGGATTTGGGAAATATATAATATAATAATATAATATATATAAATATATTAATAAATAATATAATAATATTTGGGAAAATAAGGTCATTTAGTAGCACAGAGTTAAAACAGTCTGGGGGAAAAAAGGACGTTGTAATTTTAGAAACAAATAAAATAAAGTTTGGAAAAACATAATATGAGAAGTGAAACTATTATGGGAATAATGTCATAATATTACAAGCCTGAAAAATGATGTAGGAAAATAAAGTAGAAGCATTGCTCTACACCAGGGGTGGGCAAACCGTAGCCCGCGAGCCACATCAGGCCCGTCACACACCTTACAGTGCTACTGTGGCACACCCGAGTCACCAAAATAGTCAAATCCCGACAACACATAAACAGACACAACGCGCAAAGTAACCTAGCTACTGCACCATGTGGGCATTAACACCCGCATATTCCCACCGCAAAGCATGCTGGGTAGCTTGTGGTACTTTGTCTCCGCATTTTGCTGTGTTTGTCGCATTTTTGCTTGTTTGCATGTTGAGGAGGTCGTCAGAGAAGTAAACAAGGAGGGAGTTAACGAGTCATACTGTTTTATTGTCCATCGTTCTTATTGCGGGACTACCCAGCATGCCTTGCGGGCATTTGGAAATAGGTTTTAAGTTACGTGTTATGTTTAGCGCTCAGTATTAGCTGGTTTATGTGAAATGTGTGCGTTAACTTGCCGCGGGTGTGTTTTCCTCTAGTTGCACCGTGAGCAAGTGTGCTGTTCTGTTTGAAGATTTAAAGACCGCCCCTCCGCCAATTAGTGAAAAAGTGTGCCCACCGCTGCTCTACACAATTACACGGAGACATTACTGATAGTTTGTCCCCATTGCGAAGAACAACGTGATGTCAGAATTGGATATCTGCTGATGTGAACGCCGTGCGAGCGGGCCGATGTGCCGATCAGTACCACATACTTTAGAAACCTGCCTACCACAACCACGCAAAGCTACCGTTCCGAGGCGTAAACGCGGTGATATGCAACTGAAAGATTGCACGCGGGTACTAAACGGGCATCAAGGGCCGCAGTGGCAGCCTTTGTGGATTTGGAGTGGTCGTTTCTGGCACGGATTGTCTGCGGCTGCAAGGAATCCATTTTGCAGGATTGTATGCGTGCAGCGGTCCATGCTGTTGTGTTCGGACGTAACTTGTTGCCAGCTCTCCAACAGCACAGATGTGATGTGGAGATTAGACGCTTATGATGGGTGCTCTGTGTAGTGGGTGATCATTGCAGCCCTGAACTCAGTCTAATCGTCTGGTTATTGCTTGCTTTTCCTTCTTCTCCATGCTTTTTCTCCAGCCTTGTGACAATTTGTGTCTCCCTTGTGACTTTCCTCAGCTTCTCCGCCATTTGTCTTTCTTCTTCTTGCTTTTTTCTCACCCTCAGTCTCCATCTTCTCCTGCCGTCTTTCACAACCTATTTTGTTTCCCTCTTTCCGCCTTCGCTCTCACACGTCAACTTCACAATCTGCTGGCGGCACCCTCATCACCAGCGTACCTCTCCTCCTCGTACGCCTCCAATCTTTCTCCCATTTGCTCCCTTTCTCCATCTCCCACGCTGCCATTAGCGGCTGGGAGTGCTTATTAAGTCGTCCCGTCATTCCCGTCCCTCGGCAACCAGCAGTTACGTGCATGTGAGTCGTTTTTTTTTATGCCCCCATCCGTTTCATATTTGGGAATGCGCATGTATTACACATGCATCTGTCATGGTATTGATTATAAGGGATGAGCGAGTACACCCCATCTGTATCTGTATGTGCTCACCCGTGGAGTTGTAAACCTGGAAGCGGGTGTGATATGTAGGACTTTATTATTTAATTATTTTTATTGTATACTTTATTATTTAATCATTTTTTTAATGATCTATGTCAGGGGCAGGCAACCTGGGGCTCTTTTGATGACCACAAATGGCTATAAATGATGTTTCTTAACATTTATTTTATTTTAGTTTTTTTCTTAAAATATATGTAACATATCTTGCTTTCAACAGGGGTGTTCAAAGTGCGGTTCGAATGATTTATTGGGCCGCGGCACATTCTAAAAATACACTTTAGCAAAAAACTTTAAGGTAACAGCAAAAATGGAAAAATCAGCAGTCATTTTACAAAAATGAAGTCAAAATATTATAGAAAAATAGTAATACTAATCTGAACAAAAAAGTTGTCATTTTTGGAACATTTGGTTGCGACAAAGGTTATAATTTTAGGAACAATAAAGTCAAAATATTTCAGGAATAAAGTCATAAATACGAGAAAAATTTAAAAAAGCAGAAATTAAAAATAAATTGCTGTAATTTTATGAGTAGAAAGTCAAAATATTAAAAATAAAGTCACAAATTCACAAGAATGAAAAATTTTAAGTTGTTTCATTTTTGTAGCATAAAGATTTTTTTTTTTTTAATGCCGTTATATTATAATAAACAATATAAATTTGTCAATTTTGGACTATTAGGTTAGGGAAAAAATTATTATGGGAATAAAGTTAAAATATTAGAGAAATAAAGTCATAATATTACAATTAAATATATCATTTTTGTTTTATAAAGTATAATGTTGTGTGTGAATTTTTTTTTGCTGACATCCATCCATCCATCCAAGCATTTCTTCCGCTTATCCGAGGTCGGGTCGTGGGGGCAGCAACCTAAGCAGGGAAGCCCAGACTTCCCTCTCCTCGGCCACTTTGTTCAGCTCTTCCCAGCGGATGCCGAGGCGATCCCAGGCCAGCTGAAAGACATAGTCTCTCCAGCGTGTCCTGGGTCTTCCCCGAGGCCTCCTACCGGTCGGACGTGCCGTGAACACCTCCCCAGGGAGGCGTTCGGGAGGCATCCTAACCAGATGCCCGAGCCACCTCATCTGGCTCCTCTCAATGCGGAATAGCAGCGGTTCAACTCCGAGTCCCTCCCGGATGACAGTGCTTCTCACCCTACCTCTAAGGGAGAGCCCAGCCACCCTACGGAGAAAACTCATTTCGGCCGCTTGTACCCGCCATCTTGTCCTCAGGTCACTACCCAAAGCTCATGACCATAGGTGAGGGTAGGAACGTAGATCGACCGGTAAATCGAGAGCTTTGCCTTTTGGCTCAGCTCTCTTTTCACCACGACAGATCGGTGCAGAGTCCGCATCACCGCAGACGCCGCACCAATCCGCCTGTCCATCTCGCGTTCCATCCTTCCATCGCTCGTGAACAAGACCCGAGGTACTTAAACTCCTCCACTTG
>QODF01000010.1:2219362-2267921 GCA_024372805.1 Oostethus manadensis
AAAGTATTCCCCCCACTGGTCCACAACATCTCAAGTCGAGGTCAGCAGCACACCGTCCCCACCATACACGGTGTTGACTGTGCACTGCTTCCCCCTCCTATGACGGCAGATGGTGGACCAGAATCTCTTTGAAGCCATCCAGAAGTCGTTTTCCATGGCCTCTCCGAACTCCTCCCATGTCCGAGTTTTTGCCTCAGTGACTGCCAGAGCTGCAGACCGCTTGGCCTGCTGGTATCTGTCAGCTGCCTCCAGAGTCCCATGGGCCAAAACGGCATCCCTCACCACTGGTGTCCACCAACGGGTTCTGGGATTACCACCACGACAGGCACCGACCACTTTACGGCCACAGCTCCGATCGGCCTCATCAACAATAGAGGCACGAAACATCGCCCACTCGGACTCAATGTCTGCTGCCCCCTTCGGAACTTGGTCAAAGCTCTCCCGCAGGTGGGAGTTGAAACCCCTTCTGACAGGGGACGTTCCCAGCAGACCCTCACAATGCGTTTGGGTCTGCCAGGTCTGACCGGCATCCTCCCCGGCCTCCTCCGGCCGCCACCCAGCTCAATTAGCACCCGACCCTTTTCTCCCCTTCTACGAGGGGTGAGCTCATGGGAGGCGGGACCCATGTTACCTTTGTTTTTAATCATCATCAGGGTCTTTTGAGCCACTCTGTGTCTGGTCCCTCCCCTAGAACCTGTTTGTCATGGGTGACCCTACCAGGGGCATGACAGCTCCTGATAACTTAGCTTCTAGGATCATTGGGACGCGCAAACTCCATCACCCCGATAAGGGGGTGGCTCAGGGGAGGAGTTTTTTGCTGACATTTTAAAGAAAGCATGACAGTGTTAAAAATAACATTCAAAATATAAAACCGTCTCAGCACTATTATATCCAAAAATTGTGGGTCTTGCTTAAAAATGCACACTTTTAGTTGTAATTAAAAAACCTGATATGGCTCTCGCGGAAACACATTGGAAAAGTATGTGACTTTCATGGCTGTTTCAGCCCGAAAGGTTCCCGACCCCTGATCTATGTGATGTTGGTGATTCATGCAAACAGGAAAACAATGTGTCAGCCTCGTTCACTGGACATTCAGTACAACGAGCAAAGTTTTCCAACTGACTTTATATCATCAGCCAAATCAAAAGCAAGCAGACGGCAGCGAACGTCGCCAACACCAGCTGCTGGCAGCTCTGTCATGTCAAATGCACCGCATATGGTACGAAACAAATGTACTAACTTAATGTTTACTAAGTAATACTAATAACACGCATTTTCATCTGTATCTACATGTGTTGCTTTACAAAGAAGCAAAAGTTGCCTTTATTTGTATGTGGTGGAAAAAGTTTGGACACCCCCGCATTGAACACAATGTTGCATGTAGGCAAAAAAGAGGCAAATGAAATGGCAGATTTACCATCTTGTATGTATTTTTCTAATAGAAAGAATTTCTAAAATGACTTGCACAGATGGAGTACAGAACTTCAGCATCCTCTTCCTGCACCCTGAGGGCTTATGGGCGCCTGCTTGAAAAGATCCCGTCCTGAAGTGTTTGTTGACACAGAAACGACCACAGTGGCCATTTGTTTACCTTTCTGATGTATATTTTTGTGTGTGTTCGGGCTCTTGTCTTTACCGCTACTACTTAATGGAAGTTTTCAATTCATTCATTCTAACCTCAGTTTCCAATGAGATGCCATGAGGAGATTGCAGTCTACCTGCAGACCCTTTGCACTAAAGGGCTTCTATGCACTGATTTCCAGGCCGGATAAGAGCAGTTTTTACTCACGAGAGCTTACCTTAAGAATCGGCTCGATACATTCCATCCCCGTTTCATTATCTGGCTTGAAAGTTAACAAGTACAGGGAGGTCTGGTGGCAGAGTCTGCAGGTTTTATCTCTACAGGGATGCAATGCTCCGTCAGCTCACATTGTGTGTGTGTGTGTGTGTGTGTGTGTGTGTGTGTGGTCTTCATCTCACAATCAATGTCAGTCGCTAACAAGGTCATGGAGAGCCATGCTGAGCACAGCTGTACAAAGCCTTAGTCATATGGGCATGCTGGGTGCAGGAGTCGTTTTGACTTGGCCCTCATTAACCGGACGTGACACTGACCTTCATCCCGTCGTTGTAAATGATTCCCGTCAAAGACACCGGCAACATTTGCACCGGACGTATTTGGGGGTAAAAAAAAGAGGACCCGCTGCAAAGGATTTACCTTTTGCACTTAAGGAGGTTCGAAGTAGAGCTTGAAAATGCAAAATAAGAAATGGGAGTGAGACATACACTTTTTCGAGTCAGCCATTTACTACAAACAAGCATTCGAGTGAAATAGTCTCTCCAGTGCAAAAAAGGATTGAATAATGAGTAGCTGTGCCATTCTAAAACCACTAAAGTCTTGTCCGGCGTCAGAATTGAACAACCTCGCAATTTCTTCCTCACACATTTTGTCAGTCTCTGACAATTAAGCTGTCCTCGTCATCACACAGCACTCCAGCCTTTCTAAGCCCCTGGGTGATAGTGGATTTATTAGGCACACTGCAGAAAAAGATAAAAACCTCTATAAACCTCGCAATCCTGCCTACTTTTCTTAAAGGGGATGCCAAAATATCGTCACGTTTTGTTCCCGTGAACCCATTATTGTGTATCATCTGTCGTGAGTGTATGGTGACGCCCTTTCTAACTGTACCCAACTGTATCCTGCAACTGCTACATATTATATGATTGTGTTTGCAGCTTTTACATGCTTGTAATTAGGGCTGTGGTACAGGTAGGGTCTACTCTTAATGATGCGCTTCTGTTCTCCTGCAGGGCATCCTCCGCCATGGCAGTGAGGGCTCGCCGTCTTCAATAAGTCTCATAGGGCTCCCCATACTGCATTGGAAATGTGTTGGCCAAAGTCTAGTCCTGATGCTGTAGTTTGTTGGTAGCTTTAATGCCAACCAGCTGTGTGTGTGTGTGGCTGCAAGATGCGCGAGTGTGTGCATGATCCACTCTTTCCATGTACCATGTAAATCAGCACAACGTAATACAGTATATGGTACATACAAGCGGGGTGTCTAATTGTTTTCCTCCGAGGGTCCCATACCAAAGAAATCAGGCGGTGTCGGGACACTTTGATAATTTACATTTTGTAAACCAACCCATTGCGAAATGCTAAAAAGTATATCTCAAATTTGTCTTTTGGGTAAAAAAGCATTTTTTTTTATATTACTTTTTTTTCCAATTCATTTTTTCTTTCTACTTTTTCAATTTTTTTTCTCATTATGATTTTATTCCCATTTAATTTTGATTTTATTCTAGAAATATATTTAAGATTTTTCCAACCTAATTTTCCAAAAATTGCAATTTTTTTTTTTTCGTAATAATATTTTTTTTTGTTCACAATTCTGGACAGCACTTTAGTATTTAAAACATTGTTTTGTTAAATATCTTCAAAGCCCAACTCGTGTTATGATTCTTTCGTATACTCAGGAAATTACAATTTGAAAAACAAATGGAGCCCATCCCAGCTGACCCTGGACTGGTTGCCAGTCAATCGCAGTGCACGTTTCTAAAATGACTTTGATTTTCCCCCACATAATATTACATATTATCACAATTACCAATTTTGTAACATTTCTCTTGATGTTATGACTTTAGTGTTCTACTGTTATTACTGTAGTCTCATTAAATTACTGCTCTTTTCCCATGTTTGCTGTTTGTTTTAGTTTTCTTGTGTAATTGTATGTTTGCAATGTGCCACTGGCCAATGAATTAACCACTTCGGCCCGCCATTTGGGCACCCCTGACATACAACAACATAACATTAAGGAGTTGGGACAAGAGGGCACATGACATTTACATTTGAAAGCAAAAAATAATCAAAGTTAGTTTTTAAGATGTGTAGCGAAGCCTGCTTTTTATTTACACAAGCATGGAGCAAGACAGGGAATGACAAAGTGAAGAGACGACGCCGAAAATGAGGTGCTTGATCCTGTTACTGAGATGGAAGAAAGTTGCGTTGACCCGAATGTTGTATTTTTGTTGTTGTTGTTGATTTTGGCTGCTGTCTGCAGAGGGAAGTGACGCCCGCGGTCTTTTCTTTGCTGCCTTAATCCCTCCAACAGGCGCTGGGAGAAATGAGTTGAGCATTTCAGTCACAGTGTAAACTCAACGCCTTATATTAGCTTTTGCAGCAAACGGAGGAGCCGCTTCAGCTCGTGGTTCACTCTGGAGCACGGATCTGTTTTGGGCCAAAGTTTACTTTCATTTCCTGCGAGCCGCATGCAAAATCCTGATCATATGCCAAACTATTCATAATTTGCGATGAATCATTTGCTCCATGAATGAGTTACTGATTGCGGCAAGACTCCTGATATGAAGCCTGCAGTGATGAATCACTTCTGAGCGGTGTGTGTGTGTGTGTGTGTGTGTGTGTGTGCTGCTTTTTTGGTTCTGAAATGCAAGAATGCGTGAATTATAGCCCGTACGATCTTGCATTGTTAGTCAAACAAAACAAGAAAGCATCAATTGTGAGCTCGGTGACGCGATTCTCTTGTCACGTGAAATATAACAATGGACGTGATTCATGTTTACAAAACAATCTGCAGACACTAGAGAGCTAATTTCACCACCTTCACGCTATTTCTGAGCAAGCTGTGGCGGGCCAGCATATCTCATTCCCTCCTGTGTGCAATCTCTCCATCTAGCCTTCCCCATGCAGCCCATTAGCCACAAAATGTGTATGTTTTTCCCCATTCCCGTCCAACCAGTATCACTGTTTTCTCTGACTTCATGTCTTGCATTACCACAGCAAAACAAAAAAGCGCAGAATGCATTTAGGCGTCCTTATTAAGCGGTATTTATACCTTTGAACGCCTTTCAAATTAAATGTAATGCTGCCCTTGACACAGCGTTAAGCTGCAGACAGCACAGCCACCATAAATGAAGTGACGTAGCCATTGGCTAAGTGGAGGGGTGACGAAGCAACAGCGCCCCCGGCAGGCTGTACCTGCGATCAAAGGAAAGTTCTCGTCATACTACACTCTGTAGTATGCTGCTGTACGTCCATCTAGCACCCTGTCCATCTATGCATCCACATATCTAACATCTACACTGGTTCTACCTTAAAGCCGGGCAGGCTGCATGTTTGTGTTCACGCAACTGGTGTTTTGCAGACCGGCCACGCGTGTTGTAATGACAACAACACAGCACGATTGTTAAGCGACGCTTTAAAACCAAAACCAAGTTAACACAAACGTGGTAGCCACCCGCAGCTTGCCCGTGGGACAAAGACGAGGGTACGAACGGCAAAAACTTGCAAAGTCGAATGAGATAGATAAGCTTAGCCTGTGGCAAGATGTCGTCAATTGACTGCACATTTTGCGGGCTATTTTTCATTTTGTCAATAAGAAGAAACGGTCAACACAACATCTGGTCACGCAGACGGGCATGTTTATATATTAATATCATGTATGATATTAAATTGTGTTCAAGCTAACTGTGTGCGTGAATAATACGCTATATGCAGTATGCAGCATATTCTCATTCATACGCTATATTACTTGTCTTTGCGTAAAAATAACAACAACACATAATTAAGATGTGGGGCCGCAAGAAATTACATGCAGTGCACATTTTCTTCATATTATGGAAAAAAAAACTTTTTGTAGCACAATGACAAAGTGCTAAGAAATAATATTATGTCAAAATGTTATTTGAATAAAATAACATGAATATAATGGGAATGACAGCAGAAAGAATACACGTGCAAAATCATGAGGAAAAATAATAAGCACAGCAAATACCGGGAAAAAAATCTTATTTTTAAGTTTTAAGTTAACAAAATAAATTTTAACCTTTGAAAAAAGTTAGAATATTATGACAATAAAGTCTAAATATTATGGGAATAAAATCAAATTGTACAAAAATAAAAATGTACAAAGATTTTTTAGGAAGAAAGTTAAAATATTCTGGAAATATTTTTCTAATCCAGCAAAAATGGGGGTAAAAAAAAGACCAAAGTTGATACAAATAATGGGCTTTTTTACGTATATCGCAAAGCTAAGATGGAGTATATAAAAATTCTCTTACCAAAGTGGCAGCCTTTCCTTTTTGTGTTTTGTTGGCTTCTGTCACCCCCTAGTGGCATTCAGCCGTCATAGCAGGTTGTACAGTACAGTGAGATGACAGTGAGGGTCAGGCGGTCTCAGTGGGTCTCTTCCTAGTTACCGGTTTGGAGGAGCACAAGAGTCACTTTGAGGTAAATTAAGCGTCCGTGTGTCTTAACAAAGACCATCAATCAAGCGCTGATCTCCCCTTCCCCCTCAGACTCTGAGCTTGTTATTGTTACAGTCGGTTCAGGTGGGACCCTCCAGATACCGTCTTGTTCCCAAAACGGGAAGGACGCCGGGACTGAAATAGTGAGGTCGGGGTGGGACAGTGAGCGAGACCCGCCGGGATAGAACCAAGGTCAGCGTTACAAATAGTTGGGTGGAGGGGCGTGTAGAGAAGAAGAAGCAGAGTCATGGACGTGGAGAAAGAGGAGCATGCCGAGAACAGCCTGCAAGCCATAGCCGTGGTTCTGCTGTCCTGTGGGCTGGTCAAGATGTTGCACCTGCTGGGAGTCATCTCTGGGGAGGGTGAGTCACTGTGGAGCACTCTCACAAAGTCCCTCGTCTTAAACGAGCCTCTTAACTTGCCCCGCTGTAGACCTTTACAGAAAAAGTATCACCTGCGTGGGGATCGGTGTTGTTGTGTTTTCTGGCATCAAAAGTCCAGCCTTTACGCGGATGATCGTACTTACCGTCTAACGTGGGAGGAGTTACATGAACGATATGTTTGTTACTTGGCACCTCTCTAGGATGCAGCGCTCTGGCACACCACTGTAACAATAAACACGCAACAGCGCTCTGCAACTCTTGTGTTGGATCCTCCTAGATTTTGCCGGCAGATGTGTAAGTAGATGTGTAAGTAGTTCATTCAAAGGACACTTTGAAATTGTGTGAAGCGGATATGCTAAGAAATGATATGTTTCAAAAAACTGCCTCTCCGCTTTGTGCTGAAGGTGAAAAAGCGTATCAGTATGAACTTCTTTCTAGTCGTTTCCCCAAACGTTTGCTGTTTTTGATCTTCCAAATATTTCAACTTTGTTCTCTATTAATCTTTGTAAATTTTCTTCTTATACTTTTATGATATTTTATTCCCTTATTGTAATATTTTTTTTTCCAACCTAATTTTCTGAAAATGACCACTTGTTTTGTTTGTTTCTTATTTTACAGCTAAAAAATGTTGTTCGTGAATATTGCATCATTTTTTTAAGTTTGCCCTCATAATGTTATGAGCTCATAGTCATAATTGTTTTTTCTCATTACAATATTACTTAATATTTTGTCTCTATTCTCTTTCAACTGTTTTCTTGTAAATGGTCTTCACTTAATTATCACTTAATGCTTATATTAAGTATTTTTAATTTATTTCCATAATATTAGAACTTTTTACACAACTTAATTTAGTTTTGTTTGTTTTTCATAATATTATGACTGTAAAAATATTTCAAATTTCAAAATTATTATTATTTTTTTCATAATAATAATGACTTTTTCTTGTTGGACTACAACTTTTTTCTCTTAACATTTTGACTTTATTCTTGCAAAATTATTGCAGCATTCTGGTCCATTTCCTTCTAGAATGTAGAACGCTTGTATTTATGTTATTTTTTTTCTTTTACTATTTATTTTTTTTGTGTTATGTATTGTTTATTCTATTATAAGACCTTTTTAGTCTTTTTTCCAATGTTGTTGTTTTGCTTATCGTAAATTCCGGTATATCAGAGGCAGAGGGAAAAACTGATTTGTTCTTATAAAAGCCACACTTTTCCACATCATAAAACGGCTGCGCGAGGACCAGCCGGCTCTTCATTTGCCAGGAGTCGATTATGACCTGTGAAAAACAAAAAATCGCAAATTGCAGGAGGTCATTTAACATACAGTATCAGCCTAATTAATGGTGTCATCTTACAAACAACACTAAACTCACCACACAGCAACTTACCACACAAAAGGTGTACCTGATAAATATCCAAACATGTGCCAATATGAATTTAAAATGAAAAAAAAACAACTCTTTTAAGGTTTTCCAATAAGCCATTTTGTCTGAGCAAGGCATTTCATGGCGCGGTCCACCAGGAGCGGCCAGAGGAGGCTGGAGGGAAGCTGACATCATTGCAGCGCCCCGATGCAATGTCTGTGGGAACACATACCAAGGGCATATAAAATGCCGCATACTTTGGACACCCCTGCTTTGCAGTGTTATATTTTAAAAGGGCAAGTCAGCAAAAGTACACGTGGTGACCTAAGAAATGTGTTTGTGTAAGGATGTTGGACAGGCAATTTGTTGACTTGCTGCACAGATGATTTTGTAACCTAAAAGTGCAGCATGAACTTTGACCACTAGTGACGGGTGAAGTGAAGCCAAACGGGACGCACTCTATGGCGCCCGCTTACATTTAACAACAATCCATTTTCAGGAATTGTGGGAAATAGAAACCGATCTGAATGTTGGGGGTGATTCGGATCAGCGTCTGGATCCAGGAATTTTTTAAAAGAATTCTGTAACTTTGCGAGTAGGTCCATCTTAGGCATTTGTGCTTAGAATGCCACAAATATTTATATAGATATAGATACTGTATATATATACTGTATATATACCTGTTTTTAAATGTATTCTTCCAATATTACAGCTACATTTTTCCTGTTCTGTTGTTGTTCGTTTTTTATTTAAACTTGCTTCTTGTTTTGTTCTTCGTAATTTAATTCCCTTAATATTTTGACTTTATTCTCGTAACATAATAAGTCTTTGAATTGGATGGATTAAAATGATTTCTGTCGTGTTTTACTTTAAAGCGCTATCTCTTTTTTGTAATATTGTAAATTCCTTCCCACAGTATTTTAACTTTATTCCCATAATATTATCCTTTTTCCCTCAAACCTACTAATAAAAAAATGACAGTCTTTCTTTTCATTTCTCATAATATTACAACCTAAAAAAAGGATATGCTACTAAAATTTGACTCCTAATAAGTTTGTTCTCTTAAAATGACAACTTTTCTACTCTTCACATTTTGACTTTCTACTTGTAAAGTTGCAGCAAGTTTTTCTCATATGTGCTGTTTTTTTTTTTTTTTACTTTCTCGTAAATTATCTTCCCGCAATTAACACTTATTCTCTAACCTTTTCTGCAGCCTAACTTGGCAAAAATGACAACTTTAGTCATCGTTTTATTTGTTTCTCATAATATTAGCACTTTAAAAAAAAACTTTTTCCCCTTATAATATTACAATATTATTGTCACATTGCTACTTTTTTCTCTTAATCTTGAGACTTTATTCTTCTACAGTTACTGCTGATTTTTTTTTTTGTAATTGTATTTTTAGAATGTGTCGGGGGCCAAAAAAAAGGAAGAAATGACGCATATTACAAGGAAAATCTAAATGAGAATAAATACATTTTATCATATTAGGAAACATCTTAGAGCCCGATGCAGTCTTTGTCTGTGTGTGTGCGTGCGTGTGTGTGTGTGTGTGAGAGAGAGAGAACTTGACTTTCTGTGTGAGTATTTTGTCAGTACTTTGTCCTCTCTCCTCCCCGCCCCCAGCAAGGACTGAAATGAGTCATTAACGGCCGGCCAATGAGAGGAGGAGCCATTCCAGTGACCTCCACCTTTTTCTCCACCGCCATCGCTCATTTCCTTATCATTATGACTCCGTTACCTTGTCTCGCAGGACGGTGCGCAGTCTGAGTAACTAACGTTGCCTTCTGTGTGTCACCAGACAAAGCCGACGATGACCTGGAGATGACCATGGTGTGCCATCGACCCGAGGGCCTCGATCAGCTGGAGGCGCAGACCAACTTCAGTAAACGTGAACTCCAAGTGCTCTACAGGGGCTTTAAGAATGTACGTTCTGACGCCAACGGCGGCACGACGCTCTGCCAGTCCTGAAATGTCAATACATTATTCCTCCTGCCATCGTACTTACAGTGTGGTCTGTGAGTGCACGAGCAAAAATATGCTATGCAAATGTTGGGTGTTGCTGTCCGTGTAAGTCATTTTGTTGTTGTATTATATTGTATTCCTATATAGTAAGTATATGATATCATTTATAATAATATATAATACACTTTGTAAATGTTGCATGGCATCAGTCAGCTCCCCTCCTGATTCGCTGTTGCCCCTTTGTTGCAAACGTCTTTCTTCAAAACTCCGGTTAGAAACCTCGTAAGAAATAGTCAAAAAACAGACAATTTTTTGAAATACTTTCTTCTATTGCTTGGACACGATGCACATTACATTTAAAGGATTTTGGGGGGATGGGGGACTTTTGCCCAAGAATCCGCTCTTTACAGCACTTAGTACGCCTATAAAAGTGTAATCAATAATAATAACAATAACAATGTCGCTGTAGCTTGGTTTATATGCAGGACACATTGTTTGGGCAACACTTCACAATAACATACACAAAATACTGTAGTCAGTCAAAAGGAACTGATGAAGTACTACTGAGGAATTCATGAGTACAGTAGTTTCTGAGGAACTACGGCACATACATTTAAAGTAGTTACTGAGGAACTAATGAGGAATTAATGAGTACAATAATTACTGAGGAACTACGGCACATACATTTAAAGTAGTTAATAAGGAACTAATGAGGAACTAATGAGGAATTAATGAGTACAGTAGTTACTGAGGAACTAAGTAACATACATTTAAAGTAGTTAATAAGGAACTAATGAGGAACTAATGAGGAACTAATGAGGAATTAATGAGGAACTAATGAGAAAGTAATGAGTACAGTAGTTACTGAGGAACTAAGTCACATACATTTAAAGTAGTTAATAAGGAACTAATGAGGAACTAATGAGGAATTAATGAGTACAGTAGTTACTGAGGAACTAAGTAACATACATTTAAAGTAGTTAATAAGGAACTAATGAGGAACTAATGAGGAACTAATGAGGAATTAATGAGTACAGTAATTACTGAGGAACTACGGCACATACATTTAAAGTAGTTAATAAGGAACTAATGAGGAACTAATGAGGAACTAATGAGGAATTAATGAGGAACTAATGAGAAAGTAATGAGTACAGTAGTTACTGAGGAACTAAGTCACATACATTTAAAGTAGTTAATAAGGAACTAATGAGGAACTAATGAGGAATTAATGAGTACAGTAGTTACTGAGGAACTAAGTAACATACATTTAAAGTAGTTAATAAGGAACTAATGAGGAACTAATGAGGAACTAATGAGGAATTAATGAGTACAGTAATTACTGAGGAACTACGGCACATACATTTAAAGTAGTTAATAAGGAACTAATGAGGAACTAATGAGGAATTAATGAGTACAGTAATTACTGAGGAACTACGGCACATACATTTAAAGTAGTTACTGAGGAACTAATGAAGAATTAATGAGTACAGTAATTACTGAGGAACTACGGCACATACATTTAAAGTAGTTAATAAGGAACTAATGAGGAACTAATGAGGAACTAATGAGTAAAGTAATTACTGAGGAACTACGGCACATACATTTAAAGTAGTTACTGAGGAACTAATGAAGAATTAATGAGTACAGTAATTACTGAGGAACTACGGCACATACATTTAAAGTAGTTAATAAGGAACTAATGAGGAATTAATGAGGAACTAATGAGGAATTAATGAGTACAGTAGTTACTGAGGAACTAAGGCACATACATTTAAAGTAGTTCCTGAGAAACAAATTACTGAAGAACTAATGAGTAGCGGTTAGGGTTGGGTAGGTTACTTCCTCATTAACTACTGTAATTATGTGTACCTTATTGTAATGTGTTACCCAAATAATGTGGCATGCATAATGCATAATCAACCAATCTATGACCACTTTTGTATATTTTTTATTATTGAGTCTCAATATATTTCCACATGTATTTCCTTTTACTTTTGGTGATGCCATACACATTGTGGTATGGGTATGTAGGTAAGGGTTTCAACACAGAAACTGCATGGAGCCAGTAGATTAGCTGAGGCGTTAAGGATCGAGAGGACGTGGAGGTGAAGGAGAAAGATCTGGTAGAGGACACTAGTCAAAAAAAATTTATTTATCATCTCTTCATGCTTGTGTATCTTTCTCCAGGAGTGTCCAAGTGGAATTGTCAATGAGGAAACCTTCAAGCAAATATACTCCCAGTTCTTTCCGCATGGAGGTCAGCCGCATTTCTTGTTTGCCATGTTGGGAATGGAAGATTTTCCACTATGTTACGGATAAGTGGTGCTACATGTTTGCGGCTGTTAATTACAGAGCGATAACGCGAGCAACATCTCCCACACACACACATAGTTTCACAACAAGCTTACCCGCCTGGCTGAGGCGCTCAGCCACCTAGTCAAGGGTTGGTTAAAACCAGATCACACCAGCAAACAAACAGTTAACAGGCAGTTTCCTTATCTTTGGGAGCTCAGTCAGACTTCAGAGACACCTCGGACCTCCCTAAACCCTGGTTGGTGGGCTGAGCGTTCTCTCCAGCGCTGGCATTGCAACTGCTTGTATCTCCTCCTTTTAATATTCAATTGTAAACCTGGGTGGAGATCCGAACAGCCGTTGCATTGTTGTTGTTATTTTTAAACCATGTGGTGACAGCGGCGTGTCTTCCGCCCCTGCAGACGCCAGCACCTACGCACACTACCTGTTTAACGCATTTGACTCGGCACAGTCAGGATCCATAAAGTTTGAGGTTGGAGAAGACATAAATAAGTAAACTCCACGTGGCGGCGTGTGGTTTTCCGCTCGAGTGACTTGTTTTCCCCTCCCATCAGGACTTTGTGACAGCTCTGTCCATCCTGCTGAGGGGCTCCATCGCTGAGAAGCTCCAGTGGACCTTTAACCTCTACGACATCAACCGAGACGGATACATCAATAAAGAGGTGTGTGTTTCAACCTGACGTTTTAGTTACACGGCGAGGAAATCAGATTTATTTATTTTATTTATTGTCGCTTTTGCTTCATTTTGCTATCAGATATGACGTTTAAAAAAAAAAATCAGATTTCAAGCTCATGTTAAGGCTTTAATGTGACGCACCCGTCGGTGTGGTTTGTTGAAGCTGAGCTTTGACCCCGCCCCTACAACTAACCAGCCAGCCAGCATCGATCAACCTGGTGTGTGTGTAGCTTATGTGTAAAAAAGAATGTGCCCTACAAGTAGCGTGATAGCAAAATTCATATTTTACTATTTTTTTATATTTGTACTACATTTGACTATATTTGACTATATTGTATAATCTCCCATCTTGAGTCTATACAGCCCTCCTCCATACATCCATCCAGCCGTGCATCCTTTCATCCAACCCATCCATCCATCCTTGCATCCCGTGCATCCATTCATCCATCCATCCTTGCATCAGTGCATTCCATCAATCCCGTCCATGCATCCTATCCATTCTATCCTTTCATCCATCCCATCCATCCATCTATCCATCCCATGCATCCATTCATCCATCCCATGCATCCATTCATCCATCCATCCTTGCATCAGTGCATTCCATCAATCCCATCCATTCCATCCATGCATTCTATCCTTTCATCCATCCTATCCATCCAATTCGTCCATCACTAGCAAAACAGCAGATATGCTAATATTGACCGAATTACTTACGTGTGTTTCCCCAGGAGATGACAGATATTGTCAGAGCCATTTACGACATGATGGGGAAGTACACGTACCCCGTCTTGAAAACGGACGCCCACAAACACCACGTGGATGCATTCTTTCAGGTATGCAACATAACACTTTCAACTACTACTACTACTACTATAACTAATAAAACTAAAAATACTACAACTACTACTGCAAATACTACTGCTAATACTACTACTACTACTACTACTATGAGATGTTTTTTTGTTATTCTGGTATTTCCTCCTACAACGCGATGATGGCATAAACGCAATAACTGTCTGCGTACTATAAGACTGGGCGTATACGCTTGATACTCAAGGATAATCTAGACCAGGGGTCTTTTTCCAGTGAAAAATGAAAGGATGCAGCTTTGCCACTTTGATGTTATGTAAAGCAACACATGTAGATATGCTAGGACGTTAGGAAAAGCTGCATCATATATAGTAGGTAAGAAAATATTAGTATCAGTGTTATTATTATATTCAGTTTGTTTTGCTTTTTTTCTATTTTTAATGTGGTTTTTGTGGTAATTTTGTGGTAAATTCAAAATCTATAAACCTTCTTAAATAATGTTTGTATTTTTTTTTGTAGCATTATAATTTTATTCACATAGTATTATAACTTTATGCAACCTAATTTTCCAAAAACAATATTAATTAATTTATTTTTGTTGTTGTTGTTTCTTATATTGCAACTTTTAAAAATTCAGGTCTTTTTACTTTCATATTTGAACTCCATGCGGTGAAAATGACTTTTTGTTTCCTTATAAGATTACAAGTTTGTTTTGTGAAATTGCCACTTTTTAAAATATAAATAAAACCTTTTTTCTCATAGTATTTTGACTTTTAATTTTTTTTCATTTTGCTGTTGTTTTTTTGTTTACATTTCTTTTGTATACGTTGATTTGTTTCTCAAAATATTAAACATCTTAAAAAATAATTTTTCTATAATATTTTAACTTTATTCTACTTCAATGACATGTTTCCTCACAATGTTACGTTTTTCTGTTATGACTTTTTTTCTTGTTAGATTCCAACTTTTTTAAAAATATATTTTTACTTTTTTATAGAAAAATTTCTGCTGATTTTGTTTACTTTAGTAAGTTAAAATAAGTTAAATTTTTTTGGTACTTTTCAAATGTGGGCCAATAGAAAACAGAGGCGGGCCGGGAATAGCCTCCGGGCCGTGCTTTAGACAACTCTGAAAAAAACTTCCAGTCGCCACTCCCCACATTGCGGTTTGAATTTCCCGGCTTCACGCTACCACACTTTTTAGATATTAGATCTTAAGATATTCATTAAGATTTGACATGGCATAGAAAATGGATGGATGACTAGAATATATTAATGAATAAGATAATATATGAATTAAATAAGTGATGCTGTTTTATGGTTGAGAATTTGACATTATCTTACCTAAAGTATAACATTTTGTGTCATAAGAATGACTATTTGAACTCAAATACAAATATAAGGCATTCAGAAGAGGCCTTCAAAGACATGATGAAATATTCTACACTGGTCACCAGGTGTCAGTGATGCTACTGGATTTTTCGTTGAGGCGCACAAACATCAGCTCTGATCGCCGTAACAACAGGTGTGAATTATCTTATAACAGGCACTATTACAGTAACATAATAATCATAATAATAAATTGTGGCCATAATCTACCCCAAGCTAAAACTCAACTCTGAGTTCGCAGGATCACTTCCTGTCCTCCCTACACCTGGGACACATTTATAGCAACACACACGAGCACTAGAGAGGGCTATTTTGACTTACTACGTCTACGATATCAGGTAATAGGAGTGTCTATAAGGTGACTATAGGGGTGTTGTTTCATGTCTAGGGGGCTCTAATAATGTTAAAGCCTGTATTTTGAAAGTCGTAAACTGGTTTCCAATGCTCCGACTGTGAAAATGTTTGATTTATGAATAAGAAATCCTACTTTGCGGAAATGCAGTTATCACGGCCGGGTCTGGATCCAATTAAGCAGGATAAAACGGGGGATTCCTGTACTTTTGTCCACATCGTTGTTGTTGAGGCTCCACCTGAAATGATTCGTTAAAATGCCATCAGCCTTTAATGCACATCCAAATGTCCTCATGGAAACATAGTTGTATAAACCATCCTTTGCTGAATGACCTCTCCAAAAGTTGCATCATAGTGAGGGTCACATGCTGCCATCTAGTGGCCACACTCGACATTGTACTCCAGCATTACATGGGAGTTGGTGTTAGAAAATCTGAAAGACAAACGAAAAGAGACTTACACTGGAGCTGAAAGTTGACCAAAAAAATCCTGTTGTGTCAAGTTTGTGCTCCTCCCCACAGAAAATGGACAAAAACAGAGACGGCGTGGTCTCCCTGGATGAATTCCTCCTCTCCTGCCAAGAGGTGTGCCTTTGTTTCTTGCCCCTGCCCGACAAAAACTTGTTTGTTGTTGTTGTTGTTGTTTGCAGCGCAGGTGCTGAAAAACGCAATCACACGGGGGAATTTCATTTGGCGACAGCGCGGCGTCTCGCGGGTTATTGCAACACACCTGTGCTTTTTTGCAGCGCTATCCCTCATACGGCCTTAATTACGGCCACCCCATTGGGTACACCTGCTTCTACCGAGATCTGTGCAAGACGTGTCGCTTTGCGTCAGGGGGTTGGTTGAACGCTTGATAGCTGGCGACAAAGCATCAAGGTCTTTTTTTTTTTTTTTTTTTTTGCTCTCTTGACTCCAAATGTAGTGGGTCGAGTCGATAGACTTAGCCGAAAGTCAGTTTGCAACAAACAGCAACAGTAAAGGGCACGGATAATTCCAATGTGGAAAATATTCCATTCCCAGTGAGGTGCCCCCTTGGCTAACCAGAGTCGCCAATGAAGCTAACGTGCATGTTTTTGGAATGTGGGGGGAAAGCGGAGTACCCGGAGAAAACCCACACACGCGCGTGGAGAACATGCAAACTCCACACAGAGATGCCCAACGGAGATTCGAACCCTGAACCTCCTGACTGCGAGGCCAACGTGCCGTCCATTCATCCAACGTGCGGCCTAAAGTCAAAATATGAAGAGAAAAAAAGTTCGAATCGAACGAGAAAAAGTCGTCATTTTATGAAAATTCAAAGATAACATTATTCTAGTAGCTTGAAGGTGCAAGACGTTTTGAAATGTGTAATATGACAAGTTATTTTGTTGCAAAATATTACAGTAAAAATAGTTGGAACATTCAAATAAACTAATCAACGACAGCGGAAAGTACAAGAATGAAGTCATAATCAAGAGAAAAAACTTTCATTGGAACCAGAACAAAGTTGCAATTTTCCAAAAATGAACATTATGAGGGAAAATATTGTCATAACTGGGACTTTTTAATCTCGTATTTATGGCTTTTTATCTAATAATTATGACTGTTTATTGTCATAACTGGGACTTTTTAATCTCGTATTTATGGCTTTTTATCTTGTAACTTTGACTTTTTATCTCATAATTGGGATTTTTAATCTCATAGTTTTGACTTTGTCTCATAATTATGAATTTTTTATCTTATAATTTGGACTTTTTATGTCATATTTTTATCGTGTAAATTTGACTTTTTATCGTCTATTTATGACACCTCCTTTGTGATAATTATGACTTTCCTATCGTATAATTCTGACATTTTATCTCATATTTTCAGTATTCCTTATTTTGACTTTTTTTCTCATAATTATTGCTTTTTAATTCATAATTTTGCCTTTTTTACTCCTTATTATTTTAAAATGTTGACTTTTTATCTTAAAATTATGACTTTTTATTTCATAATTGTGACTTTTTATTTTTTGATTCATGGCTTTTTATCTTGTAATTTTGTATCTAATAATTTTCAACTTTCATATCACAGTTATGACTTTCCCATATGATAATTATGACTTTCTTATCGTAAAATTTTGACTCATAATTTTATTTCATAATTTCATGATTCATTATTTTGTCTTTTTTCTCTCATAATTATTGCTTTTTATCTCATAATTTTGACTTTTTATCTGATAATTATCTCATAATTTTGACTTTTTATTTGACGATTATGACTTTTTATCTTGTAATTTGGACTTTTTATCTCACAATTACCTGAAAAATGTCGTCTGTTCATCTCATAATTTGGACTTTTTTGTCTGATTGTTATGACCTACTGGGATTTATTTTAAATTTCTGTAAGTGGGGAAAAGGAGCGTCCGCAATAGACGTACCTTTTTCCTCGGTGTCATGAAACACACCGCCCCCTAGTGGCGTGCTTTGATTTTCCTAACCTCTTAATGCTAGTTTGCTAATCCCTCCTCCCTGCTCTTTCCTCACACAGGATGAAAACATCATGAGGTCTCTTCAGCTCTTTGAAAATGTCATCTAGTCCGCAGAGAAGCGAGGAAAAGAGTCCAGACCCGCGTTTGAAAAGACGAAGCCACTTTCCCATTAGAAGCCACGGAAGCCGTGTAACCGCGGCGACCCAACCCGGCCGGTCCCGCCCTCGTACGCCCAGTGTGTAAATATCCACCATTGGCAAACCCTACATAAATAACCGTGCTCAGTGTGCATCTCTCTGTTAGCTCGACAAACGTGAGCAATATTCCGCAACGCATGCAAGACGGGAGGAACGGTGTCAGGCGGCCGTTTATTGAGGGGTCAAAGGTCGCCTGATTTCATCCCCAAAATCCCTCCCAAGTGTTGTCAGTGTTGTAAGACCGTTTTAAAGAAGCGTATTTGTCTTTGTAATTCCGTGTTCTGGAAATGACTGTCCACTCCCCAGAAGCTTTATTTTGGAGGGTTTCTCTGCAGAGCCCCATGGTGCATGTGTGTTCTATAAACGTGAACGTTCTGTTAGCCTGTTTGTTGGAGCATGTCTTCTCACGTTGAAGTGGCGACCTAAACTTTCACTGTGAGGGAGAAAAAAGCCGACTTAGAAGCCATGTGGGTTGTTTAGGAGGGAGGAGAATATAGAAGGGTTACTCCACGCTGAAAGCATTTTCTGGGGCTTGTTTTGTGTTTTCAGCTCAATACAGGAACTCAAAAATCCACAACTTTTCCCTTTAAACTAGCGCTGTGAACGTAACGGAAGTGTCTTTCCGCGTGATGAATGTGCGCACTTCCTGTTTGTCACAAAGTACATCGCCTCGGGGAGAAGTGAGAAGTTACTGGCGCACTGCAGGTATTGTTTTGTCATTTCTACAGTGGCACCTCGGCATAAAGCGTCCCGACTAACGTGTTTTTGGATGCGAGGCGTCTCCCGTTTTGCTTTGAACTGCTAGCTGGTGAGAGCTATTTGGGGCGCTAGCTAATGACATGGCACGCCATGACTTTGACAGTAGCATCGTACATTATAACCATCTAATTGATCTTATTCAGTAGGGATTGTGTGACAGGAACAACGTCAAATTTAAAGCATTTAATGAACACAAAACCCCCCATCCACCTGTATGGGCCTGGAGTTTGTTTTGCAGGACGGACAGATACCTCAAATATGCACGTTAGCACTTAATAAGGTCATCAGATCTTATCTTTATGCATTCCCATGTAGTATGAGCGTTTGGGAGCAAATATGAGGTGAAAGAACAAGGCTAGAAATACAGTATAGTACTCCTGCAGTGTGTGAGAACGAAGAAGGTGCGTTCAAGGCACCGTCAACCAGTGGGACAGGTTGCAGCTCGCATCAAACATGAAAACCGGGGGGATTTGTAACTGTATATTATTTGTGACTAAAAGAATAGCCCATATTTCCAATATTGATATCCTTTTACATAAAATTTGATGTCGTTATCGTAGTTGCATATCGGATCCTTTACCAAAAAAGAGATTTAAAGTCTAAAACTTATTTTAGACTTTATTGAACTACAAGGGAAATTGCTTGGTTACAGTATCTCAATTGTAGAAGAAAATGACAATACACAATTAAATTAAAAAATGCAATGCAATATAAATTAAGTAAGTATATTATATTGTATAGATAGATATATAAGTATCATGTAATAAAATACAAATAATATGAGTAATAAAGAAAATATAAGATCAACAATATTAGCCTATTTACAAATAGTGTAAAGTACCTGAGATTAGTTATGAGTTAACTGTGGACAAAGTGCGATTAATCGCGATCATATATTTTAATCATTTGACAGACCTACTTTAAAGGTGAAGTGAACGTAGCTTCGCGGGTTTAAGAAGGTGTTTTTCTTTATTTTGCTCAAGCCTCCGCGAGGGAGTGCTTCTCAGTTATTTTTGTCATGTACTCCCCAGGGGACAGAAATATTTTCACCCCCGCCCCAGTTTGAAATACTACAAAGAAAGGGATAATATCCATTTATTTGTCTGTACTGTCCAGACTGGAAACTGAAACCAGGAAATGCAAGAAGACAAACCCTGCTATATTCTCTTGTACCCCCCCCCCCTCCCCACACACACACACACACACACAGCATCAAACCATCTCAAGAAACTCATGTGTGCTTTTTAATTGTTGTATAAAAATGAATATATTTATCAATAAACTTTTTTTTTAAATCATTGCCACCTCAGCGGGTGTTTTTTTTGTATGCGCCAATGAAAGCTTGAACAACGCGGCCACAAAAACGTGTTATTGACACGAGAAAGGTACAAAAACGACGCTGTACACGTGAATATGGCCCACAAGTAACATGCACGGGTCAACTCGCAGCCTGGGCAGCCAACTGGACATCTACTCTACGTACACGTGGTTGAAGTGCCGGAATGCTGGATTTTTTATTTCACTTGGCGGATGAGTCATCGCACGGGTGTCCAAACTTTTTCCAGCGAGGGCCGCATAGGCAAAAATTTGCCACGTTGATATTTTGTAATGCAACACGTGCAGTATTGTACAACACATATAGTTCAAGAACAAAAACCAGCATCGTATCTGATGTCGGTGGAGAAGCGTCAATTTTGCTCTTTTTGGTGGTTTTTGTCCGAATATTTCCACTCGATTCCTAAATTAGAAAATCTTTGTGCACTTTGTGTTTTTGTAACGGTATTGTTTTATTGCCATCATGTTTTGCTTTACTTTCCATAATAGAACTTCTTCCTCAACCCCATTATTCCAAAAAAGGACACCCTTATTTTACATAATATTGCAACTTTTAAAAGACAACTTTTTTAAAAAATATTCCAACTTTGTGCTACTAAAATTAGATACTTTTTCCTCATAATATTACAAGTTTATTCCGATAAAATTAGTTAATTAAAGCTTTTTTTCCCCATTTCTGCTGTTTTTTTCCCTCTTTTAATTTTCCTCTCATAATTATGACTTAATTTTTGTCACTTTTTCTCCAACTTGATTTTCCTAAAATAACAACTTCACTCGTTTTGTTTTTCATAATATTACAACTTTTAAAAAGTATTTATTGTAATATTTCAATCTTTGCTACTAAAATGATATTTTTTCACATAACGTTACAAGTTTTCTCTCGCCAAATTACGACTTTTTTCTCTTAATATTTTGACTTTATTCTTGTTCAATTACACTATTTCTGTTGTTTTTTTAATTTTCCAACTATTTCTATTTTCTTGTCATAAATGTTGTTCTTGTAATTATGACATCATTCCCATAATATTTTTTATTTTATTCCCTTCACTTTTGCTGCAACTTTAAATTAGATCTTGTAACATTATAACGTTTTTCACAACCTCATTTCTAAAAATCATTTTTCTCCAACTTTTTTGGTTGACTTTATTGTGGTAAAATTACAGTTGTGCCCCCCCCCCCCCCATCTCTGCTGTTGTTTTTTTTTTCAATTGGATCTTTCTTGTAATTTTTTTCCTGGCCGTTAAGACTTTAGTCCCCTAATATTTGGATTTTATTCCTGTTACTTTACACTTTTTCTGCTACTTGATTCTTGGACAATTACACCCTTTTTTCTATTCCTGCTGTTGTTTTCTTTTTTTAATTTTCCAACCAATTTAACTTTCTTCTTGGAAATGTTCTCATCATAATTATGACTTTATTACCATAATATTTTGACTCACTTCTTGTAACATTATAATGTTTCGCTCAGCCAAATGTTCTAAAAATTACAATTTTTAAACTGTTTTCCTCTCACAAGTTTGACTTTTGTCGTAAAGTTACAGCTTTTTTTTTGCCATTTGTGATGCTCTTTTAAATTTATTTACAGTTTTCAACTTTTTTAAACTTTCTTCTTGTAAATGAGTACATTATTGAATGAATATTTCAATATTTGCAAGTAAAATGACCTGATTTTTACTCCTAACATTACAAGTTGATTCTCATGAAATTATCTTTTTTTTTCTCATAATATTTTTCTTTATTCTTGTGCAATCACAGCCGTTTTTTTCATTTCTGCTGTTGTTGTTGTTTTTTTCCCTACAATTTGATCTTTTTTCTTAATTTATTTATGATCCTATCCCTTAATGTTTTAACTTTGTTCCTGTTGACATGTTTTTGTTTTGTTTTTTCCTCAAATGACAACTTTGCTCATTGTTTTGTTGTTTTCTCCTAATATGAAATTATATGTTTTCTTTCATATTTAAACATCACGCTACCAAAACGACATTATTTCCCCACATAATATTATGACGTTATTCTTGCAATAATACTTTCTCGTGGTATTTAAATTTGCACTTGTAAAAGTTCTCTTGACTTTTCCATTTTTATGTTTTAAATGATATTTTTTGAATGTGCTGCAGGCCCAATAAGAAAAAAGGCCCCCGGGCCGCAGTTTGGACACCCCTGAGGAAACTTCTATCACGTGCGGTTTCACTTAATCTCCCTTTCATTCGATACCAAACCCGACCAACACAAGCAGATTCGTGATTCGACATTCTGAGGAGTTCTTTTTTTTATACATGAAAAAATGAAGTCCACGCGTGCCTCAAAAGTGATGCCCCTCACCTAAAAAAACAAAAAATACGCAAGGTCCACTCGAGTCACAACTCTCCACTCAGACGTCCTTCATCCGGTCTCCGGTTGCAAAACTCGAATCCTCAAAAGCATCGATCCCGGATTCATGGAGGCCCCTAAACGGGGAAGAGCGTGGACCGGAACCAGGCGTCCCTACTCCCTGTCCTCGGCCCAGGGCTGCAGGTTCTGCAGCGCGTAGAGGGAGGAGTTGTGTGCGCACAGTGGGTCGGACGCGGCTGACTCGCCCAGGGACTTCTGCAGGGCGGACTGCTGCAGCTGCAGGATGAGGCGATTGGCCTGCTGGCGCTCCGCCTCCCGCTCCTCGGCGGTCTGCCTCCTGACGTCAGCACACGTTTATTATTAATAAGCGTCATAATAACAACATGCCGAGACAACGATTCCGACATTCGGAGCGTCACTACACCGCATTTGCTTTCATGTTATTAATATTCATATCTCACGCCAACCGGTTTATTGATATAAAGTGCGCGTTTCCAGCGCGGTAGGCCTTCCCAGTACAGGCGTGCGTGGGAAATGGGCAAATAAAAATGTGTTTTCATTGCACTCTGATTGCTTTTACTGTGTAAAGTAAAAAGAATCATATTTATTTAATAGTAACCTTGAACTTAACATGCAAGACATGCATCGCTTGGATGAAAAACAACAGCAACAAGCAAACAAATGGAAAATATTGACAACCTCCACTTGGTTCTGCGGTTCTGGAACCAGGTCTTGACCTGGGCGTCCGTCATCTTCAGGCTCTTGGCCAAGGCGGCCCTCTCGGCGCTGGCCAGGTACTTCTGCCGGTGGAAGCGCTTCTCCAGCTCGCAGATCTGCACCCTGGAGAAGGACGTGCGGGGCTTTTTCCTTTTGGGGGGTGTCCGGTTCTGGTACGGGTGTCCTATCCGCCGTGTGACCGAGAATGGCACCAGAGCCGCTGGATGAGGACGGGAGAGACACACCGGTCAGTCCTTTGGCCTTTTCAAGTATTGACATGATTTTGTCCATAAAGTGAAGAGACTTTTTATTATATGATATAATATATGAATGAAATATGAATATGACATATGCCCCAAAACACATTCTTTGCCTGAAACGGCACGTGGTTTTCATTCTTTAAACATCACAGCTTGTGTTTGTTTTTTTTAATTTCTGATCTTTTTTTAATGTTCTAAAAAAATCACCTAGTAATAAGTTGTTTTATTTTCCCTCCATAATCCCCTCATTAAAAATGATTTTTTTATTCGTCTGGCTTCCATCTGCAGACGTAAAATGCACTGAACGTTTTACATTTTAAAAATGTTATCGCGCAAACATTCATCCTTATTATTTTTATTATTATTGAATATAAAAATATGCGCCTGGGGTTACTGAAATATTCATAAAAAATTGCATTTCGACATTTTGTCCCTTCATACATGCATGCGTGGAAAAAAGTAACCATTGATATTGTTGGTGTTTTCATAATAATAATAATAATAATTATTATTATTATTATAGAAATATAGGAAATGAATCATCATCGTTATCAGTCGGCCCACCTGATATTCTGTCCTTGGCGAACCGGTTCCCTATCCAGGGGAAACACAGCCCCCCAAAGCCCGGCACGGTGCTCTGTACCGGCGCCGTGGGTCCGGGGGCTGTCACGGGTCTGTGGGCCGGCACTCGAATCACTCCTCGGCTGCCAACACTCCTGCTCTCCCCGTAGGAGCCGGACGCCTCTACCGGGGGCACGACGCCGGAGAAGGAGATGGCCAGAGCCGTGTAGGAAGGCGTGCCGGTCCGGGTGGGACTCCCCAAGCTGTAGTACCCATCCCCGCTGCCCACGTCGCGTTGCCTTCCTGCCGCGGTCTCCCCAGGTTCCGTACCGGCTCCGAGGATCTGGTCGATGCCGAAGCTGATGGGCTCGTGCTGGGCGGGTTTAGGAGGAGGGCTCGGCGCGTGCTCCATCTCGCCGCGTCAAGTTAGGAGTGGATGCTGTCTGGCTGGACTCCCAACTGGGTCAAACTGGTCCACAAGTGGGGCAAGTCTCCATGTCGGACCGCGCGTGGGCTTCACCGGGCCTCCTTAGACGGGCAGGCTCGTCTTGTGGTGGCGTTTGGTAAAGTTTGATGGGCGTTGGTGGTGCTCCATCCTCCTCATCCCCATCCTCCTCCTCTCCTTCCTCCGCCTCCTCCTCCCTCGTACGTCAAAAGGCAGTCTGGCATCTCCATCCTGCTCCTCACCTTTCATTGGCTGCCAGCGGCATGGCTGATTGAATGTTAATGGGGGGATAGGATGACAGTTCGGCACTACAGTGTGAGCTCTTCAAGCCCTGGGCCGCGTTTGTCAAAAATGACATATTCACAGTAAAAAAATAAATAAAATAAAATAAAAAATATATAGTATATAGATATATATATATATATATGTATCATGGTATCAAAATGATTGACGGCTGCTTTCCCACCCAGCAAAAATAGTTGAAAAGACATCATTACGTTGAAACAACGTTGAGTTTTGGTTGAAAAGTGAAAGGTAAAAAGATTTCTCCTTCCCGTGCTAATTCTGGTTGAAAAGCGTCTATTTTCAGGCTACATTTGGACCGAATCAGCCGGACTGACGAGATTTAGCCCAAATAACAAAGTCTAGTGTGTGGGGTGGGTTAGATCAGGGGTGCCCAAACTCTTAGAAAAATGAAAGGATAGGGGGAGCCACTCTGAGACCTTTTGCACATTGAAGCAAAAAAACATACAAAAGCTCATTTCCACCAGTGAAAGACAAATATCCCAATGGCAAGTCATAATTATGAGATCAGAAGTCAAAATGATGAGATAAAAGTCATAAAAATGAGATCAAAAGTTAAAATAGTGAGATAAAATGTAAAAATCATGCGATAAAAGTCATAATAAAGAGATAAAAAGCCAAAATTGTGAGATTAAAAAGTCAAAATGATGAGATTAAAATGTTACAATTGTGAGATAAAAAGTCAGCGTTATGAGATAAAAGTCATAAAAATTAGATAAAAAGCCAAAATTGTGAGATAAAAAGTCAAAATTATGAGATAAAAGTAATAAAAATGAGATTAAAAGCCAGAATTGTGAGATAAAAAGTCAAAATTGTGAAATAAAAAGTAAAAATTAGGAGATCAAAATGTTACACTTGTAAGATAAAAGTCATAATAATGAGATAAAAAGTCAAATGTATGACATAAAAGTCATAATATTGGGATATAAGTCATGAAAATAAGATCAAAAGTTAAAATAGTGAGATAAAATGTAAAAATGATGTGATAAAATTCATAATAATGAAATAAAAAGCCAAAATTGTGAGATAAAAAATCAGGATTATAAAATAAAAAGGTAAAATTGTGAGATAAAAAGTCACATTTATGAGATTAAAATGTTACAATTGTGAGATAAAAAGTCAGAGTTAACAGATAGAAGTCATAAAAATTAGACAAAAAGACAGAATTGTGAGATAAAAGTCATAAAAATTAAATAAAAAGCCAGAATTGTGAGATAAAAACTCAAAATTGTGAAATAAAAAGTCAAAATTATGAGATTAAACTATTACAGTTGTGAGATAAAAAGTCACAGTTATGAGATAAAAGTCATAATAATGAGATAAAAAGTCAAATTTATGACATAAAGTCATAATATTGAGATAAAAAGCCAAAATTGTGAGATAAAAATTCCAAATTATGAAATAAAAAGGCAGAATTGTGAGATCAAATGCCAAAATAGTGAGATAAAATGTCAAAACTATGAGATAAAGTCATATTTATGAGCTAGAAGTCCTTCCAATGAGATCAAAAGTCAAAACTATGTGATGCTACACTGTGCACATAGCATTTGGCACATGCACAGTTTGTATCTCATAATTTCTACTTTTTAATTTCATAATTATGTCTTATCTCATGATTGGGAATTTTTAACTTCATAATGCTGATTTACAGTTGGGATTTTTTCTTCCTTTCACTGGCAGAATTGACCTTCCCAGGGTATTGAAGAAAACGTTGACAACGTTATTGGCGACAGAGGAAATTGTTATCAATGTAATATATGATATAATATCTAGTAAATAATAGACAGACAAAACTGAAATCAATGTGTGTGTGTGGCCCGGCACAGAATCTACAAGAAAATGTCATCAATCAGTCACCTTGAGACATCACGCTAAAAAAAATAATCATCAGGTTAGAAACCTGGGGGTAGTAGTGGAGTGAGACTTCAGCTTTATCAGCCACATGAAATCAATAACATCATCAGCCTTTACCACTGGGCTCTCTAAACAAACAGCTGCAGCACATCCACGATGCTGCTGCTCGAGTCCTGACTAGAACCAGGAAATATCACCATATTAGTCCAGTGCTTAGATCTCTGCACTGGCTTCCTGTCGCTCTGAAGTCAGCTGGGACTTCAAATAATGTCCCGTATATTATTTCACACACCCACTTACTCACTATGGTTACTTTTTGCACATCACATTCTTTATTACTTTTTAAGTACTTATTTATTTTATTAGTCGACATGTCTGTGTACATGTACAGTGTGTATATGTCTGTGTATATGTACACTCAAATTTTAACTCAAATTTCTTGTCTGCTTAAGTGTACTTGGCCAATAAAGCTGATTCTGATTCCGATTCTAAGAACTAAATAAATGATCCAAACATGTTTAAAAAAAACCCAAACAAACTGGTCAAGCGTTATATAGTGGATAGATGCAAATTAGATGTTGAGACATGACAAAATAAACTTTATTCCATTAAAAAAAACACATATTTACAACACATTTGAACAGGGGAGTGCTGTTTGCTAGTAAAAAACATATTTTGGAACAAATGATTAATACCCACTACTGTATTTATATTTCTTATCGTGCGCCTATAAATAAATGGTTTGTCATTCGACAGCCAATAGAAACTCTCCATTTTCCCATTTCAGCCAATAGGCTTTCACGAAGTACAGCTCACCCGGAAGATGTCGTCACAGGAACTTAACCTACGCAGGCGTCTCGTAATCAGAACACCTAATTGGTCGGAATCATTTCTGTGTAACCCCATAATCATGGACGGCAACCAGGGCTTCATTCACACGAAGCTAAGTTACGAACAGAAACATGCAAACAAAGGTAAGACAACAAACGCAATCATTGCTCTGTAATTAGCCATTTTTACACTTTTGTGGCTTTTCTGTCGAGTGAGTGTTAGCAGCAGGTGGATTAATGCTACGCGGCTAACCGTTAGCTTTCAAGCTAGGTGAAGTTTGTCGTGGGAGTCTTGGGATTTTATGCACATTCTTATTCTATTTATTTTTTGTATTTGTCTTTTGTTGTCCTTAAAATTGTTTTCCGGCATTTTAGAAGCTGTATGACAAAGACTGTGGCTTCAGATGCCATTATCTTTGGTGTGAACACTGTTGCTCCCGGTACCGGGGTACTTCCGGTCTAAGCGTGCGCGCATGCACAGACAAAGTAGGTCTCGTGCACTGGAAATGTCAACTCTAGGCATTAAAATGGAGTGTAGAAGCAACAACATTACACTGAGCGTAAATCTAGTTTCGTCCTAAATGTTGGTTTTTGGTTTATATGAAATGGAAGTTAAATCATTCAACGGTATGATTAAATGTGATTACATCACTTTTTATGACTGCATACAGTCTAATGCCATCTATAGCTCTCTGTAGACTTCACTGCAAAAATTAGAAGTTAGCTCCCAGCATGACCCAATGCAGTCGTACAATCGCAACAATAAATGTCAAATTATACATGATTTTCCACATGCAGCGCTCTTGTATTGGAGAGCTTAACTTTAGTGATTTGATGTTAGGTTACAAACATCACTGTCAATAGATGATTTTAATGTGCATTTATTTACTCATACAACCCATGCCATTGGCTTTACACGTGCTTAATTGCGCACAGGACCCATTGAAGGCCATTAAGTGTCTATTTAATAGCAAAGGACTACAGCCAGCATGCCCATTGAGCTTGGCAGTGTTCTCCAATGCGTTCAGTCTTTGCCTTGCGCCTGCACATTAAATGAGCTGACAAGGCACGGCCATAGGCTACGTCAGATAAAGTGCAGGGGCCTCACGGAAGCTCCTTTTAGCCCTCGCGTTCAATAAGGGGGGTGGGGGCTCACAAATTGGCCCAATATAATCACATTTTCAACAACTTGTCTCCGGGATAGACTAATGTGTCAGCGCCTTAGCTGCAGCAGGGGTGCTTTTTAGGAGATCGCTTTACTTCACTCAATTATTGACAAGCGGGTTTATTTATTTGGTGGCTTTCTGTAAGGATTTGTCAGACGATTTTTAAAATTTTTTATATGGGTAGTAAAGTACCTGACATGACAATAATGACACACACATTCACGAATGAAGAGATTAAAAAACAAAAAACAATATATGTATTATTGGGTTATACTGTATAGTTTGAAGTGTGTGTGTTCTCAAAACAAAACAATTATTTACAATGTTTTCCTGTAATAAATGCTGTGTATCATATAATGCAATTGGTTAGGAAAAGAGATGCAGAAAATTTTGACCACGTGTTGTTAGATATAATTAACATTATGATAAAATAAAATGAGTCAAGTGCAGGTTTTGGGGATTTTAGCATGCTAAAATGAATTAGTTAAGGATCCAGCGGAAAGTAATGTTTAAGGAAGCATCCGCCTTACTCTAATATCCAGTCTAGTGAAGCAATATGAGCTGGGACGAAGCCCGGGGTGTTTGTTTGGCAATATGGACAGACCGAGCGAGCGTTGGCCGCCTCAAGCCGCCATATGTGAGCTCACCAGTGGCTTTTGATGGAGGGAACTGGCCTGTTAAAAGCTGTCATCCCATTTGTTTTTATGTTTTGTCTCTTGGTGACATTTGCAGAACAATTCCCTCAAATAGTTGCATGGAATCAAAATGAGATCTAATAATATATCAGGGTATTTGGAGCTCCTTCAAATTTAAATCAGGAATTACAAGTGAATGGTGATGAAATGTGCAATAAAAATGATAAATCAGAGCATTTAGCCACGAGAGGGCAGGTAAAACCTGCACAAAGCCTGCTTTGCACCCACAGTTTGATGGTGATAGTAATCCGTTGTAATCTGCAGGATTATGGGAGATTATGGCCACATTAGTGAAACCGCCTGCATCCTGCTAAGAGTTAAGGATCAATTGGTCTCTGTTGGGCAACTTTACAGGCGTTCTATTAGCATAAATATAAATGAAGATGGCAGTTTGGGATGCCGGCAGGAAGGGGGAGGTCTTGATATTAAACACATTATGTCTCTTTTGACAGGCAGCAATTAAAGAACCCATACATCCTCCCGCTTTCTTCACGGGCGATATGCGGGCTGACACCATGACGCCAACGCTCCCAAAAAGAAACGAAAACAAAAGAGTGAAAGAGTGCGATTTGTTTGAGAAATTACCACTTGATCTGCATAATCGGGGTCTGCACGGGCTGCGGCTCGGTACCCGGGGGCTGCGTTTTTATTGCTTGTCTCCTCAACGTTATCAATTTCTCCAGCGCGCCTCACTCTCCTTTTTTTTTCTTATTTTTTTTATTCTTTTAGAGGGGGGGGGGGCGTTTAGGCTGGCTGCTTGTGAATAATGAATGACACGCTTTTATATTGTCGCTAAAGTGCCCGTGATGTTAGAATATGAAAAGGCAGCGGTAAGTAATAGTGCATTTAAAGGGGATGTAGTGTATTATTATGATGTAAAGGAGAAGCGGAGAGTGAGATGAGAGCGCGGGAGAAAGAGAGAGATTGTTTTATTACAATAAGAGGAGATGAGTTTGCCTCGGAGCCAAACGGGGGAGCAGTTAATGAAACTTTACCGCAGCTAACGATTTCCCCTCCCTCGCTCTTAAAACCGCCCTTATGAAATATTTAAACTATTTAATATAGGTAGTATTAAGCCCAAAGACAGTGCATGGCATGGGCCATCAGACAACATTTACAAGGCTGATGATTTCTTTTTCGTTTTTGGTTAAGTGGAGTAAACAAAGCTTTACGGCCCGGGCAGCACAGAAAGAAAAGTCTTGTAATAAATCACATCACATTGAGTGCAATAAAGCCTCAATGTGTTTTACTCTGGCAAGGACTTGATTTAGTCCAATTTACACGTTTTTTTTCTTCTTCCCACCCCTGCATGCATAAAGACACAGCGTGGAGTTACATCCTCTCGAGAGTGGCTGGGAGGGTGTAGCGTTTCATATTGACATGCTCAGTGGGATTGTTGCATGAGATGAGAGATATGGATCCCCCATTTGGGACCACCAGCAGCAGCAGTAGCAGCATCATCCTTTGGACCCCACGTAGACACTATTCATTTCAGTGAAAGCACATGCAATTGAATATCACATAAATATACAAATTCACGAGGAAATAAACACACACAAACACACTTCAATAGGTAGACCTGCACTGTGCAGAAAGGCCAATCAATCAGTTATTGCTGTTAAAGTCAAGAGCAACATGTTTATCGCAGAGCAGTACAAACGCTTTCCACTGCAGACCACGTACTGAAAATAAAAGGATACTTTCAGGTGTGCTCACAGGTTATATATGTTTCAGGAAAAAATGCATACCAGCTTTGTGATACAGGTGGAAAAGCCTAATTTTGATGCTCTTTTTTTCCCACCAATTATTTTAAAATTTTCCAAATATTTTAATTTTCTACTTGCAAAATCTTTATTCATTTTTTGTCATTATATTATTTTATTCCAATAGTATAGTAATTTTCCCCCAACCTAAAATTACAACTTAATTTAGTTTTGTTTGTACTATTACAACTTTAGAAGAAAAACAAACATATTTTATTATTTCAACTCTCTACATCATGTTTCCTCATATTAACTTGTTATGCTATAAAATAGAAACTTTTTTTTCCCTCATTACAATATTTGCATATTTCTCTTAATTATTTTGACTTGATACTTGTAAAATTACAGCTGTTTATTTCCATTTTGACATTTTTTTTTAAAATGTTCCCACTATTTTAACTTTCTTGTAACTTTTCTTCTCATATTATGGCTATTCCCCTAATTGCAAATTTTGTTTCATTTTTGCAATATAACCTTTCCACAACAAAATTCTCCAACCTCTTTTTTTTTTGTTTTCTTGTTTTTTCCTTAATATTTCATAATCATGCTCCAAAAATGACAATTTTTAAAGCAAAATATGATGGCATAAAATGATGGCTTTTTTTGTTATATTACAATTTTTTTCCCAATATTTTCGCTTCATTCTTGTAGAATTACTTCTCATTTTTACTGCTAAAATGGCCCCCAGGCTGCACTTTAAACACCCCTTTTATAGAGGTAAACTTCTGCTGTCATTGACTAGTGGGGACATTGCATTGGACATTAAGTAGGCCTACGTAAAAACATTTGCCAAATATTAGATCACCTTAGCGTATCATACATTGCCATTGAATACCATGCACAGCAGACTATACAATAACACAAACTACAATATTGTACTTTTTCATTTGATCAGTGCTAGTGATTATCTTTGATTCCGGTGAAAACGTGCAGGCGTGGCTAATGGGGATCTGCAACTAAAGTCGATAACATTATCATGATTGAATCACAGTCTATATCAAAATTGAGCATCATCATCATCTGTCCGGCCATACTGCTTGTCCTCTTCAGACTCACGGGTGAGCTGGAGCCTGTCCCAGCTGACACAACGGACTGGTCACCAGTCAGTCACAGTGCAGGCATGTAGAAAAACAACCATTCACACCGATATCATCATATAAAAACTTGGAATTGTATCTTTGGAGGTTTTGCCAGCGTGTCTAATGTCGTGGCCACGGGCGACTGTTCTAAAGGTTGCCCTCATTTCCAGTGTCATATCATATGCAATGAAAGAAGTTGCAAAAAAATTGTAGAATCCTGAACTCTGGAAGACAACAACAACAAAAAAGAACAACTTTTAGCATAATGGCCTCGCAAACAAATCAGTTAAAGGATATCGTTTGACCACAAAAGGATGCGCAGATACGCTCACTTGGAACACTACGCTTTGCCCGTGTGTGTGTGAGAGGGGCAGGGAGCATGTTAGGCCAGTCTGATGGTTGAATGCATGGCTGCCTCTTCACGCTGGTTAAGCTAGAGGATGGGGAGGAAGAGAGGGATGGAAGGATGCAACCACACTGGTCAGGATTACAGGGACGGACAGGGAGAGGAGAGCATAGATGAGCACGGATGGTTATGTGAGAGAAAGCATTAAAGGGCAGCATTTTAGGCCTGATGATAATTGAGCGCACGTTTGGAGCGGCAGGCTTTCGTGTTCTTTGCATGCGAGTTGAAGTTTCTCTTCTTTTTGGCGATATCGGATTAAATGGGATACCCTTTAAGCTGGATCCACAGGAGATGAGATGACTGATGTTATTAATTAATGCCCAGCCTCGCTGTAATGACCTTTGAGTGATTTATATGTGTGCGGGAGTGTGTTGTTAAGAGCAGCTGAGTTGTCTCCAGCGCCCCTGGTCTGGTGCTAATATGCTAATTCATTACCGCTTGTAGTCAAGACGCATTGTGTCTGTGTCCGCGCGCTCGCTCCGCTTCATAAAAGCCGATTATATCGCGTGTCGCCACCGTTCCACCAATTCTCTGCTGCCTCTTGACCTCCTCACCCCTCCTGTTGCCTGCCCACGGGGCGCTCATGCAGGGGAGGTTGCAGAGGACCAGCTGCCACCAGCCATAGTGCTCTGGTGTCTGGCAGGGAGCGCTGTACTTCAGCCTCCTGCTTTGCTGGGCCTTCTGGACCCTGAGGGGTTCGCAGGGCTGGGGGCGCCAGCCTCATGCCACCCGCCCCACCTGTCTCGCTCCAGGCGTAAGAGTGTGACTGATTGGGGACACGCACGTTAACTCAAATGTACACAATCACAGCACACACACACCCCTCAGCAATGTCCTTATGTGTCTTTAAAGTGAATGCAGAAAGGCAACCATTTACACTCTGTGTCCCCCAAAAAAATTAGTCTATGTTCGAGTTCTGCAGTCAAGTATCTATACCAAGTAACTATACCAAGATAAAAACCTACGTCACCCACAGTGCACACAAAACACTTGGACATATAAAAAAGATAACATTCAAGATGTAAATGCGCCTTTGGTGGTCTTCCACACTGCAAAGGGGTGTTGCAAAGGAGGAAGAGATCCTCTCACATGTTCAAAGATACCGTCTTTATCTGAGATGATGATCGCTGTTTATCCACTTTAAATGTCTAATTTTGTTTCACTTCTCTCCTTTTCCTTGATGAACTGAGATCTGAAGAGCCTGCCTCATACCTGGAAAACCATATGATGGGAAAAAACCCTTAAAAGATTGGATGATTTATGTGGATTGAATCATGAAATAGTCCAATAAGAATGAAATTTCCTTTTAAACGCTAAATTAGGAATGTGACATAATGTGAATGAAGTGATGGCATTGTGAGGAGATGGGACGTATTTCCCTGGCGGACTGCTCAATCGTGGTTGCCCGCCTCCCCCTGAACTATTCATTCATTCATTTTCTATGCTGCTTATCCTCATTAGGGTCGCGGGTCCCCCTGAAGTAAACATGTCGGAATGGTGACGTAAAACACTGGCGAAATTTGGCGGAAATTCTTCTTGAATGGAAGTTAACTGGGATAGCTTAGTTTAGCAGAGCATGCTAGTGCAGCTTTGTGTGTGTGTGTGATTGAGTATACTTACTTAATTATGAGTAGATAAATAAATTGTAATGGAGCACATATTATTGATGTAGTTATTATTAGTATTGGAAGTTAATTTATATTTAAAATATTTTGAAATTATGAGTGGGAACCAATGTTTGTTTACAGGTGTAGAAACTAAGGTGTGCATTCTAAAGAAGGTCAAATTCACGTTTCAAAAGGTATGTTTTTAAACTGAACTGTATAATGATTCTTAATTATATGTTGTTCTTTTTTTACTCTGCTATAAACAATTTTTATTCTGACATTTACTCATAAGAAATTGCATTAAATTAGTAGATTGGGCACAGAAAAATCATGCATTTTTTAACTTGAATTTTTGTAACTTTGTTATATTTAATGTATTAAAATTGACTGTTTTTTTTACTGTGCTAAAACCAATTCTTGTGCTGTGAGGTGTAGAGTTTGAGTTCAATACAATAACTAAAAAAAGAGCACGGGACAAGCACACATTACTTTTAATTTACTATTTCTAATTTCATGTCATTCTTTTTTAATATTTATCTGCTACAACCAGTTATGGTTGAATTTTCATTTCGTGGTCTAAAGAAGTTGCGTTAAAAATACTAAAAGTTCGGGATAGAGCACTAGTAAAGCAACATGTTTTTTTAATATAGCAGCAAACACACACACACACACACACACACACACAGAGGCACTTTGCTGTGAGGCGTGAAAGAGCGAGAGCTAAGTGAGGCCACTCCGGAGCACTATTGTCTATATTGATTTCCCATTATCAGTGCTCCCTCCCAGTGGAGTCATTAGTAGTGGGATCAAACAGACAGACAGAGAAGGAGACTAATACCAGTCACTTACACCAGCATGGGGAGATCACGTTACCTCCCTGAGGGTAGGAAGGCCAGAGAGGAGCAGAGGAAAGGAAGGGAAAGAGGATGGATGGGGAGGGGGGCGCAGGGGACGGACGAGTGCATTGGGTGAACAGATGGAGACGGCAGAGAGGAAGAGGAAGGAGGTGTGGTTTCACAGTGGAACGTTTGAGTGGAAGATGCTCTTTGATCACTTTATTTGAGTCTTCCCAAATGTCCGGCCTATCTTTCTCACCCCCCACCCCCGCCCCACGACCTCACTCTCAAACCTCTCGCGTTCACATAAACGAGTCGCAAACTGTCAATAATTTTGGGGGTAAGGATGCAATGATGAATGGTTTTCATGAGGTTCTCTGCGCACCAGAGAGACTGAGTGGAATATGAAATGTGAGACGCTCGTTGTGGCGCCACGCATCATCATTTCTCAGTGGAGTCAATGAATTTGTACTTTGAATCAACTCCATCCATCTTCCTCGTGTCCGCCTGCGGGCAAGCCTCGGAGGTAGTGGTCAAGCTTTTAACACACACACACACGCCCACACACGCACACACATGACTCAGGCGGGGGTGACCCTTGTTTGACCCCCTGCTGACCCCCAATCTGTTCCCCAACCTCACACTCTGAGAGTCCGGGGCACTCCGGGATGGGCACACGCACACACACACACACACACACACACACACACACACTGGCATGCTGTATCGTCCAATGTGTGATGTGACGGATATCTCCTCAGACAGCGCCATGGGTGTGGGCAATGCGGGCGCAGAGTGTATGTCTTGTGGCGTCGTACCCTCTGCCCCCTCCCACTGGTGTTAATTGATTCTTGGTGATCTTTGCTGATTGGTGTGAGGACCCCCAGAGGCGGGCCCGGTGTCCCCACACACTCCCCTTCCACACACCCATATGCATTCAGTGAGTACACACTCCACAAATATACAATCTAAGGTATATCTCTATTGGTCAGGGTGTGTGTGTGTTACAGGAACACACACACACACATATGTCTTTGAGGGGGATTTCACACCCTGCTAAAGAGGAAGCTGGCTCGCTGACACGAACAGATTGCAGATCATGAGATGTTTCATAGGAGAAGAAAAAAAGTGTCTTTGAGGTGTGTGATGAGCAATGTAGGTGTGTAGGTGTGTGTAGGTGTGTGTGGGGGGTAGTGGGAAGGAGCCAGAACGACAGTACGAGAGATGAATCTCCGCTTATTAATTTCCAGCCACGGCCCCTCGGTGAGATGTTAATACAGGGCTGATTGCGGCTAATTTCTTATTAATTGCCATCAGCGTGTACACAGTGGCCGGTAATGTGGCTAATTTGTTTAAATGAATTTGGTTATTTGCGGCATTTTAATTGCTGCAGGTGGGCGCGCAGACACTCACACGCACACACCCATGCTTTTGTTTGCAGCAAGACATTTTACAGGTAAATAGCATTGCATGCACTGTAGCACATTTTACATATTCTATTAGGTACGCTTGTATTCTTTATGCTGCTTTTCTCAAACTTCAGGTTTTTTTAATTTATTGAACTCATTCGATACAAAGACGTATTGGTACGTTCTTATTAACCCGAACGGCCCATTCCAAAGCCGTGTTTATACGTCTCTTTATCTTTTTTACCTGAGGCAAACGAGGTAATGACGTAGCAGCCCACTAATGGTTGTCTCTTTCAGAGTGGTTTTAAGCCATGACAAGGTGGCAGAAGTGCAATTGATAAGAACTGGGCGAGGGTAATGCCAACGATGGATGATGTAAAAACACACGCAAAAGCAAGGAGGAAGTGAAGAGGACATTTTGGGGAAAAAAGTTGCATGGGGTCTGTCTGTATACAGTATTGCTCGTAGCTGTTGTATTACAGTATAGCCTTTGGTGTGTTGATATCCAGCTCTTGACTGTGTAGCATCGCGTGGGGGCGGTCCCTCTGAATTGGCAGCCCGGGGTGGTGCTACCCCTTTCTAACCCTCCTGTTATGGTCATTTGTAAGGGACAGCAATGAAAGGAAAGCTCTCAGTCCAGATGACAAATGCATTGTAGACCGTTACATCAATGACCATTGGCCATTTGCTTAGTGCTTTGTCCAAGTGGTCTACCCCACCACTGGTGGCATTGTAACCCAGGACCTTGTTTGCTTTCTGGTCCTGTTGTATGCTGATTTAAGCATTTTTGTGCTCATGAGCACAATTTTTCCCTTTATAATCCTTGATAAATAGATAAGTAATCATCCTACATATCCTTTATTCCAGCCTGATGTTGGCATCCTTTTGTTTCAATGGGTTGATTTTGAGCATCACTCACGCTTGCTATGGTTTAAGTCTACATATTAATTAATAAAGTGAAGGTTTTCATTGCTGCGCCGTACAGATTGGAACACCAATATGAATGGAATCTTCAAGATGAAACACTCCTTTATGCACAAAATAATCATCAAACTTACTTATGTGTCCATATGATGCACACAGAGCAATGAACATCTCCATGCTGTCTCCTTTGTGCTGTGTTCTCCTTGTGCCATGAGGTGTTACTTTACTTTTAAGAAATTTACATCTAAGTAAAATATAATAAAATACCGCCTCCAACCACCTGTAGACTGGGGGCTCACTCCGTTTGTGCTGCTGTTCTGTGGAACAAATGTGCTGAAACCAATGCACAGAGTGAACTCTCTGTGAGAGACGTAAATTAATTCATTCATTTTCTATACCGCTTATCCTCATTAGGGTCACGGGGATGCTGGAACCTATCCCAGCAGACTTTGGGCGAGAGGCGGGATACACCCTGGACTGGTCGCCAGTCAATCGCAGGGCTCATTAAACAAACAAACATTCACACTAATGGACAATTGGACTAAATTGTCTAATGGACAATTTAGAGTCGGCAATTAACCTAACATGCATGTTTTTGGAATGTGGGAGGAAACCGGAGTACCCGGAGAAAACCCACGCACGCACGGGGAGAACATGCAAACTCCACACAGAGATTTGAACCCAGGTCTTCCAGATCTCCTGACTGTGTGGCCAATGTGCTAACCACTCAGCCACCGTGCGGCCAGACGTTAATTAAGGCCGGCAAAATTACACCACACTTGTTTACCATACCAAAAAGTCTAAGCAGGATTAGGCAATAAGTACCGCCTTCCAGAACATTCCTGGCCGCATTTCGGACATCCCCATTGTAGTAGTTTGATCTTCCAACGACAGCTAAGACACCAAAGTCTACCTGTGCAATTGAACACATCTTTTCCGTGTTAATAATAGCTTAGCTTTATTATGCCTCCCTATTCCCATGTCTACATGTCCACACAGAAAGGACAGCTACGACTAACTCCGTGCCTTTTGTGTGAGGGTTTATGGCCGGCCTAAGCGGCGTCAAAGACCACGAAGTAACCAGAATACACACAATCCAAATCCCGCTATAAAAGAGGAGATACCCTCTGGGCAGCCATAGCTCATAGTTGGCCTGATTTAGTGGCAGCCATGGAATCCGGGCTTGAATAAAGACAGAGCGAGCGCACAAGAGAGAGAGAGAGGCAACCATAGCTCCCCGTGTGATAAATAGCCCCGGCTCCTTCTATTACATTAGCCGTCCGGGCCGATAGATTGCCAGCCCAATAGACCCGGACGTATGCGATTGGTTTCTCATATAAAAGTTGCATATTAAATTCCTTCACAGGACTGTGTCCCCCGAGCCGGAAGGAGGGAAGAGTTGGGAAAGAAGGAAGGGAAGGACGGAAGAAAGGACAGTTTTCTGCAAGAAGGATAGATGATGGCGGGGTTGCGCGCTAGGAGAGACAAATCGTGATGCCATGTCTTTAATAAGTTCATGGATATTGGGTGAAGAGTGCTCCTCTCCATCCATTTAATCAGGATTGCTTCCCAATGAAGATTTCTCACTTGGACTCCCTCTCTCCTCCCCATCTCTGCGTCAGCTGCTCTCGTATGCTAACAGCCCCTCTAATTGTTTCTGCGGCTCATTAGAGCACGGGTGCTGTAATAGTAATTAATCTGTCATTTGTCGACACGCACAACGCGGGCCGCCGAGGTTTACCCCGAGCCTTCTCGACATACACTCCTAATGCACTACAGTCAATAGAGAGTGTATACCCTGCTAATTTAGCTCATCACCGCTAATTGCTTGTTAAGTGCCTTTAATTAGCAAGCAAGCAGGGGGATTTGGCCTGTCAGGAATGCGCGGGGACAGCCGCCATTGTCCTCCCCGCCTGCCTTAATGGCTTTTATATGAACTTTGGAAAAGTGGGATAAATGACTAAACACTGACCCGCTTCTGTTTGCCGTCTCGCCTTCCATCCTTTCCGCTGTCCCTTCCTCCATCGCCGCCTCGCTGTCTCTTTCTCCAGATATTAACTCATTAAGTTTTTTTCATTATTTTTAATAAAAGATGAGTTATGGCTTCAGCCTCACTGTGGCAACAGCCCCCCCACCACCACCCTCCCCGTCTCTCCCTCCCCCTTCATCCATTTACTCCCCCCTTCTGCCCCCCCCATCTCCCCTCCCTTCCTCGTCGTCCATATTGTGCCGCTGCCAAATCCGTTTGACCCCTGAACTGCGGCGTGTGACCCCCCGTGTGGCCGCTTCCAACCTTCTGTCTGTCTTCTTGGCTTTCTTCCCCCTTGACCACATCAATCAATCATCTCCATTCCTCATAGCTCTGAGAAGTGTTTAGATGGCATTCATAAGATTTATGATTCATGATGCACTTGTGTGTGTGTGTGTGTGTGAGTGAGAGAAAGATGAAGAAAAGAAAGGAAAAGAGAAAAGGAGGAGGGCTTGTCGATGACACAGTTGAATAATGACAATATTTATGATTGATCGCTTCTACTTGTGCGTGTGTTTGTGACTGCAAGGCTCGTTGCAATGTTGTTGCTACCCCCCACACACACACACACAAAGTTTATGTTTAAGAAGCAATGATGAATGGTTTTAATGCAGGGTATGAGCACTAGGTTGCTATAGTAAAAAATATATATAGTGGGAAGAAACGAGTGACCACCTGAGCAGCACACATGAACAAACTTTTTCCATCGCGGGCCACGTGCTGAAAAAGGAAAGGATGCATTTTGTAAAGTAACACAAATAGAAATGCTCAGAAGTTATGTCAGCTTTGTGTAAAGCCCTACCATTTCCGAATGGAATTGAGGAATTGGCCAATAAAAAAATGAAATTCAGTGTTTAATTGACATAATGTGAATGAAATGCTGTCATCATGACAAGATGTGGAGAAGTATTTCCCCAGCGGACGGCTTAGTTGCCCTCTCTAAATAAACATGCTGAAATGGCGGTAAACACTGGCCAAAAGTGGCAGAACCCCCTCTTAGCTTTGCTTCGAAGCAAGCGGGGTTAGTTTACTTTAGCATGCTAGTGCAGTTGTGTGTGTATTTTTACCGCGTTGTGGTTTACCACTTTCATGTATGGAGCGTTTTACAACTCAAAAATTTGGGCTATAATAGGGCCCTACTTGTGATACTGTATAGATGCAAAAGTTAATTTGTATCAACTTCGCTCTTTGCTCTTTATTCCCATTTTTGCGCTAGTTTTTGTTTATTTTCCAAAATTTTTCAAATATTACAAATAATCTTTAAGTTTTCTTTTTGTAATATTATGACTTTTTTTGCATACTATTTTGACTTTATTGCCTTCATACTATACAACTTTTTCCAAGGTTTCATTTTTTGTTTGTTTTTCATATTGTTACAACTTTTAAAATCATTTTATGCTACCAAAGTTACATAATTTTTTGGATAAAATGCAACTTTTCCCTTTTGATATTTTCACTTCAATCTTGGAAAATCCCTGCAGATTTTATTTTACTGTTTATTTTGCTTATTTTGTTTTCTTTTGCTGTCCCCCCCCCCCCTACCTGCTGTTTTTTTAAGATTCCAAGTATCTCAACTTTCTTTTTTTCAAGTTTTCATTTACAAAAATAAGAGGAATTATTTGAGTTTTTCTACAAACTAATTTCCCAAAAATTACAACTTTATTTCTTACAATATATTACTATTTTTAAAAGATGTTTAAACTTTATGCTACTAATTATAGCATAACGGAATATCGTAATATTTCGGCGTTATTCTCGTAAAATGATGACTTTCTCGTTACATTAAACTTTTTTGTCTCAATATTTTGATTTTGACAACACTTTATTTTCTTGATGGATTAGACTTTTACAATGTACAAAACAGCCGCGGGCAGCGAATGAGCCCAGGGCCATACTTTGGACACCATGGTCTTAAAGTTGATTGCGTGGTAAAATATTGAAATGTTGTTGGTTCGAGATTTGTGACACTTTCTGAACATTCAGAGCTTTTTCTGCAAGCACTTGCCATTTTCTCAACATAACCCCTTTAGCAGGCACTGACAGGATACATTTGTAGTTGTTACCTTTAATGGTGGTTGTAAAAATAACAGCACTGCTATAGAAAAGCCTCAGACATCATTTGTTGTCCTTATTGTCATTCTTGTTGGAAATAACACACTGGAGTGTGTGTGCAGACTTTGTGTTTCCATGCAGTAAATGGTCCACGTCTTTCAGGTGGTCCTACTGGATGTTTGAGCTGATTCTTAAAGCTGAAGAACCGAATATGATAAATGTCTTTTTTACAGTCGGTGCAATAGGAGAGAGAATAATTCAAAGAGATGAATCAGCCTGGAGGAAGATGAGGAAGGAAAACATTTGAATATTATAGTTGGCATTTGAATGTTGCACAGTACAAAGGCCTGGATGTGCTATGCACTCATAAATGATGCAGACACAGTTCTTAATCAATTAATCAGGAGTTGGACTCGGCAACTTCAATTACTTCTGAGTTCTAATAATACATATCACATCATTTGTATGCTTTCAGCTTTGTGGGCACAGTTTGGGGAAGGCCAATCCCCAAAGCAAAGGCCATAGCTCTCTCAGTTGACCTCTGACCTCAAAACATTTTTTCCAATTGAAAATCACCTCTGCCACTACACTCTAAACCAGCAGTTCTCAACTGGCAGGTCAAGACCCAAAATGGGTCACAGTTCTTTTCCTGGGGCAGAAATGATCTGTCTACCTACCAACCTACCTGTCTATCTGTCTACCTGTCTATCGGATTAGGGTTGTTATTTTGGTGTGAAAGACAAGCTGTCACACTTTACTAGTTTGTGCATGCTACAATTCCAATACCAGTCATTTAATTGTGTCTTTACATCTATTTAGGAAGAGTGGAAGTCTAGCTTGTAATACTTCATACGGCCACCAGAGAGCACTGTTGATGAAGCATCCACATGTTCAGTACTTGATGTGATGGTCATGTTATATCCTCCATGGATACACTATAGGGAGAGACCTGCTGCCATTATAGATGAAAGGATGCATTAGCGATGAAGAAGAAGAACTGGTCTCCTTCAGCGTGCAGTGGAGGAGGAATTAAGTGCGCATTCATGCTTCTGTCCGATGAGCTTCTGAGGTCTTTCATTTGAGTCTTTTGTCCAATGACTGGTATGTGCGCGTGCACGTACGTGCTAATAGGAAGAGTCATATTGTTAAGAAAGGGACTGTCACAATTTATTTGTTCACATGGACACTATGGGCTGTGGATTATGCCCACTGCTGTATGTGTACCGGACTCTCCCCTTGAAATCTTTGGAGCTGCGGTGGCGGGCTGCCGCCGCCCCTGTGTCGTATCGCTGCTGCGTTTGTAGTTTTTTAAATTTTTATGACAAACAACCATTTTTATAACTGATTGAGTTAACTTATTTTATTGAACTTTTTTTCCACAACCAGCACAAAGTGTAAAATTAATCTCAATTTTGCTGAGAGCTTAAACTGGCAGTCTTAAAAAATCCAGTGTCTTTTTGTTACCTGACGTAGTTGGTCAAATAGAACTACGTGATTGGTGCAAACATTTTGTACTATTTGACACAAACCTAATTTTAATTTGAATTTAATTCGGGGGTGGGGCTTCCATGAACACTTTTCATTATTACTTAATTTTTCGGACTACATGCCGCTACTTTTTAAAAATATCCCTTAGAACCTTGCGGCTTTAATAACAAAGCGCCTTGTTTATGTTTTTTTTTGCTAACGAGCGTTATGTTTTCTCGTTACAAATTAATATGAACGTTTTCTTTCATCGCATTTTTCTTAGCGGCTCGGCATATCGTGATGACATTGCCACTTTGGGTGTGTGTTCGACTATTTTGAGTATTGCTGTCAAGCGAAGACCTTTGGTGCCACTACAGAAGAATGTTTTAAGGCTCACCAATGATCATGGATGTTTGGACATACTGTATTTTAAAATAATGGATATGCAAATTCGCCGCACGGTGGTCAAGTGGTTCACTTGTTGGCTACTCAGTCAGGAAATTTGTAAGACCAGGGTTCGAATTTCTGTTGGGCATCTTTGCGTGCAGTTTGCATGCGTGGGGGGGCTGGGTTTTGGGTCAGCGTGCTGAAAATCACTTTATATCCAAAAAAAGTTTGAGCGCTTTTTCCTAGCCCCCATGAGCTTTGCGTGAATTATGGGCGAAACGTTCGGTAGACACCAGACTTGGCCTTTATTTACATTACAACAGTAGAACCGATCGTGCAATTCCTCTTTTTTTTAATCTATAACTACATAAAAATGTGGGAACACCATCTGTCATGTTTTAAACAAGCCGATGTGACGATTCCGTTGCCTACTAAAATTGAGGAATGGGGGCTGACCTGGAAAACATAGTAGCATTTTTTAGCTACTTTCTCAACTCTGTTGTGGCAGATAGCAGATCAATGAACAATCTTAAAAGCTCCGAGGCATATCCATACCTTCCTTATAATAAAGTTGGTCGGGTTTTGTTGAAAGATGTTGGGCACAATGTATTATTATGTATTATGTATCTAAGCAAATGTTGAGCCAATACTGCCAATATTTGGCGTGGCGGATAAATTAAAGGTAACTGAGCAGGTAGGAAGGTTTATTTATGCTTATTTGTGGCGTGGTAGCACACAGTGCTGATGTATTTTAACCTTATGGCTTCACGTGCTTGTGTTTGACATCCTGCGAGAGCAGATGAGGAGTGCGCGGTGTGGAGCTTGTGTTTCTATTTCATGCTTTCACGAAGCCAGCTGCGGTTTAAAAAGTGGTACTCTTGGAATAAGCGTGATGTACACTAGAAATATCGTACCTGTTCTTGTGACACCGCTGTCAGGTCTCCGCCGCCTCTTCGCTGGTGGTTTGGAGTTTCCCAACCGTAATGTTGGATGTTAGTACAACCACAAGCCGCACAACATCTCCCTGAGCTGCACAAGGCCATTTTTGTACATTTCGGAGGATGAAATAAAACACGCGTTTATATATAAGTCTAACGTTTATATGCACCGCTAACGCTAATAACTTGGAAGTTCCACCCATAACCCATTTTACGTCAACGGTCTGCGGAGGATCTGACTGATCATTTACAAAGCACATCTTCACTCAATGTGCTCATTTTTCCTTAACTTACATAGATTTTGTCATAACATACATTATAAATCAATAACTTTACATTTCATTGCAATATTATGACAATATTCCCACTATATTTGGACTTTCTTCCCATATGAAAATTTCCCCCAACCTAATATTAAAAAATTTACAACTTTATATTTTTTTGTTTGTTTCTCATAATACAACCAAATAAAACCAAATTAAAAATAACTTTTGCAACTAAAATTAAAATTATTTCAACTTTTTTAGTCTTGTGAAATTGTGATGTTTTTCTCTTAATATTTTAACTTTCTACTCATAAAATTCTCCTCCATCTGACCCCGTCTTCTGTATCCTCTTCTCATGTGCCAACTACCTTCATGTCCTCTTTCCCTACATCCATAAACCTCCTCTTTGGTCTTCCTCTAGGCCTCCTTCCTGGCAATTCAAAACTCAGCATCCTTCTACCAACATATTCACTATCTCTCCTCTGGACATGTCCGAACCATCTCAGTCTGGCCTCTCTGACTTTATCTCCAAAACCTCTAACATGTAACTAACATTGTAAACCTTTCCTTTCATTTTAGCTGAAACTCTTCTATCACACATCACACCCGACACTTTATGGACGCACAATATGTCTACCTTCTTCCCCTGCATCATGTCAACTAAGTCTCTACCTTTTGGGAACTTTGCAACTTCTAGTCAGAGAAGCCTCAAAGGTTGCTTTCAGTCAAATATCCTTTAGCAGCAGAAGCTCATCGTGACCTGAAATCGTCAACAAGTATTAAGAAATGATGGGGTATATTTTTGGATCCTTGAATTGCAACTGACATCATTTGCATAGTGGGTAATGTTCGTGTTTGTCTTTCTGTTTGTTTCTTGCAGTATAATATTTTGAGCCATGTGACCCGGCCTGCAGCTGGCGGCCATGCCCACACGGCAGCGTCATGTCCATGAGCTGTTCTCTGGCTAATAATGGGACCAATGAGAACCAAACAAAGGCAGTCTCTACGGTGAAACCTTGGTTAGCGTCATGAGTTTGTTCCGGAAGGTCCGGCTCTGACAAAACGGGTGCTAACCGAACCCATTTTCCCCAATGTTTTGTAGTTTTACAATTCTAGTTTTACATGCAGAAAAAAATTTGAAATGCATATAGGCCCTTAACAAAGATATTTTATCATCCACACGAGCCCGCAGATATATGGCACTAAAAATGAAGGTTTTATAAACCTCCGGCCAAAGTGTAGATTTGGAGAAAAATCCGTCCGTGGGTAAGACCCAGAACACGTTGGAGAGAGTATGTCTCTTAGCTGGCCTGGGAACGCCTCGGGATCCACCAAGAAGAGCTGGACAAAGTGGCTGGGGAGAGGGAAGTCTGGGCTCCCCTGCTTAGGCTGCTGCCCCCGAGACCCGACCTCGGATAAGCGGAAGAAAATGGATGAATGGATGAGGTAGGCGTGGCCTCTCAGGTGACCTTTGCAGCGTTAACGGACAAAAAAATTATGTCCCCGCCTCCACCCACCAAAACAAAGACTATATGACTGTGACAAAAGGGCTCACTCCATTCATGCCACTGTTCTATGAAACAAATGCTCCAAGATGCTGAAACCAATGCACAGAGTGATCCCTCTTCTGCCTGTTTGGAGGTGGAAACGAGGAAAATAGACGCGTACGCGGCAATCTATTGAGGTTGGAAATCTCATCGTGTTCGTGTTCATTTATTGTGTGATTAATTCATTTATTAATTATTGTCCCAGACCTAGTGCCCACATGACTTTTTCCCCCAATAATAATGTCGATAATAATTTCTAAGCTATGTCCTTTTATTTCTTAACTTGTACAGAGCATTGGACAACATGCCGACTAAGTACACGTTTAAGTACACGGTAAATCCACATGTACTAAGTACACATGCATTTACATTATTTGTGCATGCTACAATTCCAACAACAGCCGTTTGATTCCGTCTTTACATCTACTTAGGAGAGTGCAGGTCTAGATTGTAATACTTCATACGACCACTAAACGGCACTCTTGACGAAGCATCCAAATGCAGAGTACTTCTTGTGCTTAACGTCATGCATGATGGTCATGTTATGTCCTCCATGGACACACTGGGGACAGTCTTTCTGCCATTATAGATGAAAGGGTGCATTAGCGAATGAAGTAGAGGAAGTTTTCTCCTTCAGTGTTTCCCTCTTCTTGTGCAGCGGAGGCGGCATTAAGTGCGCTTTGGTGCTTCTGTCCGATGAGCTTTCATTTTAGTCCATTAGCCAATGACTGTCATGTTTGCTGACAGGAAGAGAGAGACAAATATAGCTTGATAAGAAAGTGATCGTGTGTCTGTACATTGTGGATGACACTATTAGCATCAGTGTGTGATGCTTTATTTGTTCACGGGGACACTACGGGCTGCGGGGTTGTGCCCACTATAGTATGTGTACTTACAGTAGATCCGGTTTGGTGGACCTCCGTGTCGTTGTAATGGCAGCTTCCAGGCAGAGCGGGCTTAAGGTTGACTAGATGGTTTTGTCCGGTCTGACATCCTTGATCAGCAGAGGCACATCATGACCTGAGCTCATCAGCTGCAATGTTTAAAAAATTGTGGGGTGTATTTTGCTGTGACATTGTTAAATCAGCTTGCTATTAGCTTACCTTTCATTGCAACTGTCATTTGCATCGTTTGCAAACTGGGTAATGGCTGTATTTGTCCTTCTGTTTGATTCTTGCAGCATAAAGTTCTGCTCCGTGTGACCCGCCCTGCAGCTGCTGGGCGTGTGTCCACACAGCAGCGTCACCTCCTTGAGCTGTTCTCTGGCTAATATGAGGAGAACCAAACAAAGGCAGTGATAGTTATCATTATATGAGTAGTATTCTAAATAATAACAGTCCAATGTGATTAACCAGATTGAGGTACTGTTATTATGTTTTTATTGCTACATGGCAAACAAGTTACCAGTAGGTGCAGTAGATTCTCAGCAAACAAGCAAGAACCAGCATTCCTCAAATGCACGCTCTTAAGGCAATCGGGCAATTAGTTGAAAGGAGGGTGTTCAAAAAAATAGCAGTGTGGCATTCAATCAGCGATCAGGTGGGCCCTATTTAGGGTAGAAACCAGTACTTGTTGAACATCATTTCTCTTTGAAAGCCTGAGAAAAATGGGTCATTCAAGACATTGTTCAGAAGAACAGCGTACTTTGATGAAAAAGGTAATTGAAGAGGGGAAACCTTATGAAGAGGTGCAAAAAATTTTGGTCTGTTCAACTAAAATGATCTCCAATGCCTTAAAATAGATAAAAAAAACAGACATGTGGCAGAAAACAGAGGACAACTATCAAAATGGAAGGAAGAATAACCAGAATGGCAAAGGCTCAGCCAATGATCAGCTCCAGGATGATCAAAGACCGTCTGGAGTTACCTGTAAGTACTGTGACAGTTAAAAGACGTCTGTGTGAAGTTAAGCAAAAAGTCTAGTCCGGTGTGTGTCTTTTTTATCTCTCTTCCACTCTGCTGCAATGAAAAGCCGCATGGCGTGGGGGAGGAATGATCTTCTCAGTCTGTCAGTGGAGCAGGACAGTGAAAAACTATTTGCCCCCTTCCTGACTTTCACACTTAAATGTTTCTGCTCATAAAAAATAGTTAAAGTCAAAGATATTATTAGTCATATTATTAGTATACTATTAGTCAATGATAACATAATTGAACACAAAATGATGACTGCCAAGACTTTTGGGAAAATATCTTGTGGACTGACGAGACAAAAGTAGAACTTTTTGGAAGGTGCGTGTCCCGTTACATCTGGCGTAAAAGTAACACAGCATTTCATAAAAAGAACATCATACCAACAGTAAAATATGGTGGTGGTAGTGTGATGGTCTGGGCTTGTTTTGCTGCTTCAGGACCTGGAAGGCTTGCTGTGATAGATGGAAGCATGAATTCTACTGTCTACCAAAAAATCCTGAAGGAGAATGTCCGGCCATCTGTT
>QODF01000010.1:2267949-2346200 GCA_024372805.1 Oostethus manadensis
AGATGCTGAGGCATGACCTTAAGAAGGCGCTTCATGCTAGAAAAGCCTCAAATAAAGCTGAATTACAACAATTCTGCAAAGATAAGTGAGCCAAATTTCCTCCAGAGCGTGTAAAAGACTTGTTGCAAGTTATGGCAAACGTTTGATTGCAGTTATTGCTGCTAAGGCTGCCCAAGCAGTTATTAAGTGCAGGGGCAATTACTTTTTCACGCAGGGCTATGTGGGTTTGGATTTTTTTCTCCCTAAATAATAAAAACATTCATTTAAAAACTGCATTTTGTGTTTACTTGTGTTATCTTTTGACTAGTATTAAAATGTGTTTGATGATCAGAAACATTTTTGGTGACAAACATGCAATTGAATAAAATGTCAGGAAGGGGGCAAATAGTTTTTCACACCGCTGTAAATACATATATACAGTTGAAATCAGACATTTACATAAACATACATTTAAATTTCATTTTTAAATTTTTCATAATTCTCAAATTGCAACTTTTCATGTTAGAATACACCTTTTTTCTCTTAATATTTTGACTTAAAATTATTGTAAAATTGCAGGGTTTTTTTTGTACTTTTTACTATAATATTAATTATTGTAATATTAACTTTATTCACATATTATTTTGACCATGTTTTTGTAATGTTATTACTTTTCCCACAGGCTACTTTGGTAGAAATAGAAAAATAGTCTGGAGCCGCAAAAGGTCTATCTCCTGCCTAACCGAACCCTGGCAGGCACACACCGGATCCCCCTACCTTCCCCTTGCTCAACCAGTCACCAGTCAGAACACAGCCAGGACGCATTGATATTTGAAAGTATTTTCAAATAGCAAGGAGGCTGAAGAGCCGCACGCAGCGCCAAAGGTTCAAGAGCTTTATACAGTACATGCAAATCATATTCCTTGAAGCGAGTCAGTGCTTTTCTTCCAGTCACTCACACACACGACAATGACGTGGAGAGATGCTGGCGCTGTGACACACAGACGAGCGTTACCTGTTACGTTGGGAGAGGGATGTCGGCTCCACCAGCAGCTGTAAGTGGGCCACCGGCATCTCAGTAGGTGAGCATAGGCCGACCTGAAGTCCCTGTTGAGCGCTCCGTAGAGGATCGGATTGAGGGCTGAGTTGGCGTAACCCAACCACAGGACGATGGAGAACTGTGGCACTTTGTTGGGGTCGGGATGCTCCTGCAGGCCCAGCGCTGTGAAGAGGATGAAATAAGGTAGCCAGCAGACCACAAAGGCTCCTATGACTGCCGCCAGTGTCACTGTGGCCTTGTGCTCCCTCAGGGCCGATGCGGGCATACTGGAGACCACAGTGGTGATGATTGATGGGTTGCTCCTGCAACTGTAGCTGACGCACGTGGGCTGAGCGCTGATGATGCGCTTGATTTGAGCCCGGGCGATGCGAAGTATTCTGAGGTACGTCCAGCACATGGCCAGCAGAGGCAAGTAGAAGGTGAGAAGAGCGTCTGTTAAAACATAAGGCCTGTTCAGCTCGAAGCGGCAAGTCCTCTCAGGTGCACGCGGACCGTAGTTTTGCACCGTCCCGTTCACCGTGTTCCATCCCATGTAGATAGGCAGGAAGGACACGCCTACCGACACGGTCCAGATGCTCGCCATGGCCACCACTACCCTCCAAGGCAGCACCAGTGAGGTGTATCTGAGGGGCCTGGTCACTGCCAAGTAGCGGTCCACGCTGATGGCCAGGAGGGTGAGGATAGAGGCGGTGCACAGCATGACGTCCATGGAGATATAGAAGTTGCAAAAGACCGGACCCAGCGGCCAGTCGTCTGTGAGCTGCAAGTGGGCGGAGAAGGGGAGTACGACGAGGCCCAGCAGGAGGTCCGTCACCGCCAGCGACACAATAAAGCAGTTGGTGAGGCAGCGCAGGCGTCTGGAGGCGCAGACCGCCAGGCACACCAGAACGTTGCCACAGATTGTCAGGAGGATGAGGAGGGCCAAGATGAGACCTACTGCTATTTTTGACAACATCGCTGGACTTAACCATGTGACATGGTGTCTGTTTTAATCGTGCACTGACTTGCAAAGATCAGCTTAAACTCACACAGCGGGTTCTTCCACTAATCAGGTCTCTTGAAAGGCAAACTCAAAGACTCCACGGGCAAATGTGATCCTACTGTGGCCTTTGCTCAGCGAAAGATGCAAATTTGATGTAGTTGATTTATCCATGCTGGGCTGTCCACATCAGTGTTCCCAGGCCCACCTTTACTATTAAGTATATTTCTGGTAAAGCTTTTCTGTTTCAATGTTTTAGTTGGCTGGCCGGTTGAAAGTGGACAGCATCTTCCATGACTGTGCTGCCATCTAGTGGACAGAAAGAAGCACAACAGTTAACATGAGGTTACAAACATAAAGGATAATAACTGGATAATAACAATCATTAGTAGCCAGTTTGAAGAAAAAGTTGTAATGTTATGACAAACAATCAAAACAAGGAACAAAGTTGTCAATTTTGGGAAATTAGTTTGCGAAAATGTTATAATGTTCAACATTCATTTTCTTTACCGCTTATCCTCATTAGAGTCGCGGGTATGCTGGAGTCTATCCCAGCTGACTTTGGGCGAGAGGCGGGGCCCTGGACTGGTCGCCAGTCAATCACAGAGCAGACGTGCAACCTAAGGTTCAACATGTGGCGATAAAATTGTATTTAAGTGGAGAACATTTATAAGAGTAATGATGAAAGAGTTGGAAATTTAAAAAAAAAGGAAAAATACCTGTAATACTATGAGAATAAATTCACAATATCAAGAGAGAAAAGTGGTATTCACTCTGCCCAAATCCCTCTCACTGGCCCCCCCACAGTACTCCGCTCGTCGTTACCTCCACCCATCAATACTCAGCCAAAGCCCCCGTTGACTCGGCAGGACACACAGCCACCCCGCTTGTCCTTCCCACCTCTCCTGATGGGGTATCAGTTGGATAAAGAGGATAAAGACCAGGAAGGCTAAAGGACCGGATAGTTAGCTCCTGGCTTCTCAGGTCCGGCTCGGACCAGCTGAGAGGGATCATTGTAAAATTTGTGAGCCTGACACTGGGGAGAGTGCCACGCCTCTGGAAGACGTTCTGCATGGAACCTGTACCAAAGACTTCTCAAGAACCCTAGCTGCTACAGGCCACCTCATGAAGGCCTGGAGCAGCTGATCTTTGTCCTCCTGCGGCCCCTGAGCTTGTCCATGGACGCGCTGCAGTTTGTGTACCAGCCTGCCATCATCGTCCTCCTCCATCAAGCCCTGTCACACCTGGAATCTCCTGGAAGCACCGCTCGGGTCCTTTTCCTTTCCTTTTCCATAAGGTCAGGGGTGGACCAGCTCCACACCTACTGGATTGTCGACTACCCCACCAACCTCCCACAGTATGTGAGGACCTAGCACTGTATGTGACATTGTTCTCTGCAGAGTAGGACTCCCGCAAGGGACCGTGTTGGTTTTCACCCTCATCTGTGACCCTCCTGCCACCTGCAGAAGTTCTCTGACGACTCTGCCATTGTTGGACTCACCAGAGATGAGGACGATCGATCGTACAGAGAACTTATTCAGGACTTTTTGATCTGGTGCCAGCAAAACCACCTCCTAATAAATGCCAACAAGACAAAGGAAGCCCCATCACCAGTGAACATTCAGGGCAGGTACGTTGAGATGGTGACATCTTATAAGACCCTGGGTGTTCACCTGAACTATAAGGTGAAGCTGAAGCTTGAAAACACAACTACAGTCTATACAAGGTTCAGAGCATACTATCTGCTCAGGAGGCTGAGGTCCTTTGGGGTGTAGGAGGCATGAATGTTGTGGCCTCTGCCAAGAAGATCAGCTCTGTCCTGGGATGTCCTCTGAAACAGGTGCAGGAGCTGGGCAAGGGGAGGTTGGAAGCTGTCCTCCATGATGAGGGACTCCCACCCCCTCCAGCACACCTTCGCGGCACTAAGGAGCTCCATTAGTGACAGGATGATCCATCCAGAGTGTGTGAAGGAGAGGTATTGCAGGTCTTTGTACTTTTGCTGCTGGAATTTCCCTTTGTGGGACTAATAAAGTCATATCTTATTCACCGTTCACTTTTGCTCATTTAAAGTTCTCAATAGCCACCATTTGATGGGACAACTTTAGGAGGCCGAGGTAAAATAACGAGGTTGTGGTTTCGTCCCACATCATTTTAAATCATATGCAAATTAGACCACGTCATTAATGAATGAATAAACTTGTGCAGGGGATGAGTTGACAGTCTTGTTCATCTCTAGTGGCCTTGATTACTACATGGTCTCAGCACGTAGCTGTTTTGTTTTTAAACTTTCATGTCTCGCAAAAGAATTGGGGGTGGTGGGCAAAACTGCACTGTTTTACGTGAAGATGTATTTTTCTTAATCTCACGGCGGAGCTGACTTTATTGACTTGGTTGGTCAGATATTGCCATCCTAATATGCCACTACCTCCAAAAAGAACTCTTATGGAGCCACCTCCTCCATCTTTCTTCCATTGACAGTTCGACACATGCTCCTTAAAAGCATCACCATATTCATGAGCTATTCAGCATTGATCATTCATACACTCGATGATTGTGGTGGGAATAGTGGGACAACCCGGGCATGGAAATCTTGTGCCGTTATGCACCGCGGGTGAGATTTGTAGTGAGAGGTTTTATGGAGTATGATTTGTGTGAGTGCGCAATATTTTGGAATAGAAGCCACACAGTTTGCACATGCTGCACCACGTGTGTTAAATGCAGAGTTATGATGCCATCTATTGTACGGACTTAGAATGACAAGCTAGATTTACAGGCAGTCCCGTTATAATGTGTTTATGAGGAAGGCCTAGCAGGTAACGCAAAATCTATCTGTGGTGGTATGGGTAACAAATTCTGTACTTTTGTGGGCACCGGCAGAGTTTAGTTGGTACCACTGAGCGCCGATTCACGCAAAATCAAAAGCTAGCGTGTTTTGGTATGTAAAGGCCGTTCACTGCGGTGTGTCATGGCGCCGATCATAACATTCATTCCACACAAGAAGGCAGGGAGTCAAAGGTTTTCACCAGCAAGGAGACAAAACTACATAAGCTAAAATAAGTAATATTTTTAATAGGGCTGTACATGATTAAATTTTTTAAATCTGATTAATCACAGTTTTCAAATGAATTAATCACCATCTGGGACTAAGCCTGAAAAATGGCCATTTTTGCTGTATTTTATTGGATGATAAGGTAACAGACAGGATAGGATTACATATAAAGTATTTGTAAGTGTAAATCAAGTAGGGCAAAGCGGACTAGAGACGTGTTTGAGTCGGAGATACATATATGCGCATACGCGTTAATTACGCAAAAAATGTAACGCAAATAATTAACACAGGGGATGGAATTTTCGACTCTCACAATCACAGATGCTGGCTTCTACAATCATCGGGAGGTACTCCAAGCTAGTAAAGCCATCGTTACTCCGCTGTTGGTGTTATTGTAGTAGTTGTGAGCTGCCTGTGTTTTTTATTTTTGTCAGTTGGAACACTTTGCTCGCAGTACTGAAGGCAAAGCTTTTTGAGAAAAAGACAGTGATCAAGGCCATCAGATTATTTTCTTGTTTGCTATTGCTGGATGTTTGCATGAATCACCAACTTCACACAGATCACTAAAAAGTAATTAAAGTCTTGCAGATCACTTACACAGTTTGAATATCAATTTTGAGGCCATTCTGTAAATAGTTTTAAAATAAACAATAAATACAGTATAGCAACTTCTGATCAATCCATGTCAGTTTCGTACTTGAAATTATGCACCAGTTGAAGCCTTTCTGATTTATGCCCCGCCCACTCCGAGTACTGATACAGATATGGATGAACAGATGCAGATCCAGATAGTGGTGTGCATGCACATCCATATAAAGGCGCGGTTGCATCTGAGCCGAAATGACCCAGTTTTAAATTGATTTCTTGATCGGCCTATCAGATTTGAATAAAGGCCGCCGCCCCTTGTAGGTGGTTGCTGCAGGAGAATGCCCGTCCAATATTGAATTTATGGTTGAAATAGCTGCGGACACCCAGCATTGTTGACCAGAACCTTGCCCCAGCAAATAGACAACTTCGTTCCCTTACCTCCTGTCGCCTTACTCAAGAAGGCAATTGAACGGCACTTTGCATCGCCTCTCACCAAGTGGTGTTTTTGGAGGGAGAAGAGCCCATTTAGGGTCGCGGAGAAGGAAGGCTTGCCACAAAAAGAGTTGGAAATGCACCTTTTTAGCAGGAATAGTAACTTTGCGGAAGACTAATTATGTTATTTACGTCTCAGCTGGGATGCGCCGTCTGACTTTTGTGCTCGGTCTAAAATCTTTATTTTGATGCCAGCCATCTGTGTCTTTTTGAGTGTCTTCCTCAGACTAATGAGAAATAAGCATAATCACTTGCTTTGCAAAGTAGGGCTGCAGGGTGTTTACGTGCATGTTTAAAGGGAAAGCGTTCGTTCTGCCAAGAAAGCTTCAGTGGAAATGTCAGCAGGCTGTCAAGGTTTGATTCATTCCCTCTTCCATCCATTCTTATTCATTCATTGATTCAAACGTCACATCTGCCGCCCAATTGGCTGACGAGTGCCTTGAAATTACACCCGAAAGCACATGGTGCCTATACGGCAACAGAAGAACACGCCAAGCCTTTTGATTTTTAGGAATTACCAATGGGTCTGATTGAATTCAAAAGATTACATAATGCAAGAATTGTTTTCACTCCTACTAATTAATTGGTTAACGAAGGCTGTCCAAATGTTTTCCAGCGACGGCTACATGCTGAGAAATGAAATGTTACAACTTTGCCACTTTGATATTTTGTAAAGCAACACTGTAGAAATGCAAAGAAGTTTTATACATTCCAAGAAAATATGCATCTCAGCTTAGGGAAAAACAGCTCATATCAACTTTCCTCTTTTTCCCCATTTTTGCTGTTTTTTTCCCCCTCCCCGCCAAATATTTCAACTTTGTTCTTAAATTATACTTGCAAAATGTATTCTTGTTATATTAAGATGTTATTCCCATAATAATTTGACTTTATTATACGTTTTTCCCCATCCTAATTTTCGAAAATGTCAACTTAATTTCATTATGATTGTTTCTCACGATAATAATAGATTTTTATTAATATTGTATCTCTGTGCTACTGAAATGACATTGTTTTTCCTCATATTGCATTATGGCATTATTCTCGTAAAAAATCGAGCCTTTTCTCGTTAAATTACCACATTTCATTATTATCTGAATTTTATTTGTTTTTTTTGTATTTTTACTGTTTTTTTTGTGAGATGTCTTCTCAGAATATATTTGTTGTATTAAATCATATTTTTTATAGTACTTTATGCTACTAAAATGCTGTTATTTTTTACTCATAACACTTTTACTGAAATCATTTTTTATCTGATTTATCTAAAAACACTTCTGATGTAATTTTTGCGTTTTTTTATTAATTTTTTTAATACATTTTCTTGCTAAATGATGTTTTTAGACACTGCCACTGGCCACAAATGGTCCCGGTGTCAAATTGTATTACACAAAAAACTACACGACTGATTCATGGGAAACTTTGTGACTAGGTTGAGCTTTTTAATTATTATTTTGGTTATTGCTATTTGTTTATTTCCTAAACCTCTGGTGAACTTCTTTTCATTGTGTGGTCGATTGCTGCCCTTTTATGAACACGTATAACCGCGTGTACGAATATGTACATGTGGTTCTACATTGGAAATTCCACCATATCTCCAAGCGATATTCTGCAATAATTATTACTATGACTGAAAAGTATGACAAAGGCTGGTCTAGAGATGTATTCATGCAAACCAACAGGTTCCCCCCTAGCAAGTCAAGAGTTTTTCTTCCTGTCACTCACACACACACGCCACACATACCGTACGTGAAGACCCACTGTGGAAAAAAAAAAACGTGTTTGAGGTTGGACAAGTCGGCAAACAACAGAAGTTATTACTCATTTTTTTCCACAACCGCCAGCTAGCAGAATGGTTTCAGAAAACAGATTGTACAAAAAATGTCTGTTTTTCTCAAAATTATGAGTTGAATTAGATGAGATTTGTCATTCGGCCTGGATTTTCTTTTTCTTATATTACTAAAGCCGTGTAGACATGAAATAACACCCCTACAGTATAGTTGCCTTTAAAGAGTACTCATAGTACCTAATATAGTAGACATCCATCCCTCCATGTTCTGTACCGCTATACTGTATTTTCATCCACATGAGAAATTGCTTGGTTACAGTCGCTCAATTCCAGAAGAAAAACACTCTTAAACAAAACCATGCACGGCAGTGTGAATAAAATGTAAAAGAATATAAAAAACAACGTTTGCATATTTACAAATACAGTAGAAATACCGTCACATTTACACAGACAGATGGAGTGGGTGGGTGAGGTTGGCCCTGATGGAGAGCAGTTTGTCCTTGACGCCTCCAACTGAGTGCTCATAGCTTGTTTGGCCTTTTTGCTGGTGTTGCTTCCCTGACCATGCGCAGCAGAGTTCAGGGCACTAGTAACCACAGACTGGTAGAAGCTCTCCAGCAGCTTGCTGCACACATCGAAGGACCTAAGCTTCCTCAGGAAATAGTCTGCTCATACCCTTCTGGTAGACAGCATCACTGTTGTCCTTCCAGACCAGTCTGCTGTTCATGTGGACTGGGAGTAGTGGTCCACTACTGCCACTTCCCAGCCCTGAATGGTGATAGACTCAAATGGATTCTTTGGTCTGGCCCACATTCAGAAGGGGGGTGGTTTGCCTGGGACCACTCTACAAAGTCAGCAATCACTGTCTTGCTGGCCACTTCCTGGCCATCTCGGATACACCCAATCCCTGCAGAGTCGTCAGAGAACTTCTGCAGGTGGCAGGACCCAGAGCTGTACTGGTGTACAGCGTGAACAGGAATGGAGACAGGACAGTCCCCTGCTGTGCCCCTTCACTACTCACCTCAGTATCAGACAGGGGAGCCTGTCAGACAAGTAATCAGTAAGGCAGGAGACAGTGAATGAGCTGACACCCATCCTGAGCATCTTCTCACTCATCAGGAAGGGCTGGGTGGTGTTAAAGGCTGTGGAGAAATCAAAGAACATGATCCTCACAGCACCCCACCATCCAGGCAAGAGTGAGCATGATGCGGCAGGTGGATGACTGCTTAATCCACACCAACATGAGGTTGATATCTAAACTGTAGAGGGTCCGGGGAAGGTGCCACCAGGGGTCTAGGCTGAACCAGCAGGTCTTTTTAAGACCTTTCACTCAGACTGTATAAAGTATCATTTGTTTGCTGCTTCAGTGTTGGCATAAGATCGACGTAATTTATTGTTTTACTTACCTGACCGGTTGGAAGAAGTCCTGCGTAGCGCGTGAAAGAGTAGGGCACTCGGTACACCGTGAATCCGGAGGTGTTTAATCCTGTCAGTGGTGCAGCCTCCTTTGCACAATCCTCCTTTCTGAGCACAATTTCAGCCAAACTAGCGAGGTCCGCCGCACGCTGTCCATGGTTGAACGCAAACGCTTCGTTGATGTTATGCCGGGCGGCCGCGCTGTTCGATCGCAGGACGAACGCATCGGAATTCAAAAATAAAGAACAGTTCCGAGACAGTCGGAATGTTAGTACCTGATGCCAAACCCAACTCACTAGGATATCGTAGACACGGTTAGCAATAATTACTGGAACACACTTTTTTTTTTTTTTTTTAGTAAGCTGCTCGTTGACCCTTGACCTACATACACAGGTCATGCCAGTCATGAAAAAGGGCATTTAAGGTGGCCAATTGCAAGTTGTTCTCCTCTTTGCATCTTCTCCGAAATGTGGTGACATGGGAGCCTCAAAACAACTGTCAAATGACCTGATAACAAAGATTGTACAACATCTTGGTTTGGGGGAAGGATACAAAAAGCTAGCTCAGAAATTCCAGCTGACACTTTCAACTGTGAAGAATACAGTGAGGTAATAAAAGAACACAATTCCAGTTCTGGTTAAGGCCACGAGTGGCAGGCCCAGAAAAACCTTAGACAAGCAGAGGCAAAGGATGGTGAGGACAGTGAAACTCAACCCAGAGACCAGCTCCACAGACCCACAACATGATCTTGCAGCAGATGGTGTCACTGCGCATCAGTCAACTATTCTGCGCACTTTGCACAAGCAGACACTGAGGAAGAAGCCGTTTCTGCGCACATGAAACAAGCGGAGTCGCTTGAGGTATTCTCAAGCACATTTTGGACATTTTCATTTTTGCTGTGGACTGATGAAGCTAAAATAGAGTTATTTGGAGGTAACAAGGGGTGGCATGCATGGGTGATGAAGAAGACAGCATTCCAAGACAAACCAATCCACAGTAGACTTCATGGTGGATCCATCATGCTGTGGGCAGTACTGGTACTGACAATCGAAGGTGGATTCCAGTCAGTTTCAGCCGATTCTTGGCAACAATGTTCAAGAATCAGTGACAAAGTTGAAGTTGGATACTTCAACAAGACAACAACCCTAAACACTGCTCAAATTCTACAAAGGCACCCATGCAGAAGAACAAGTACAACATTCTGGAATGGAACCTCAGTCCCCAGACCTCAATTTGATTGAAAATCCGATGGACAGTTTTGTAAGGAGTGGTCAAAGATACCGTCAACCAGAATCCACACCGTCATTGGAAGTGTTTAGAAGCTGTTATTTCTGCAAAAGAAGGATCTACTAAATATTGATGGAATTTTTCTGTTGGGGTGCCCAAATTTATGCACTCGCTTAATTTTGTCGAAATATCTATTGCACACTTTCAGTAAATCCTACACATTGCACTACTCAAATATCACTTTGTCTGCTATAAAATATGTTTCACGGAAATTGCTGATTTGTAAAGGAAACTCTTGGAAATTACCAGGGGTGCCCAGACTTTTGCATACCAGTGTACACATGGCAATAAATTGAGGCCTGCATATTTTTATTTATTCTGTGATGAATAATTTGGAATAAATATGGTCTCGGGCCGACTGCTCACAATGCGTTTTTTTTTCCCTGAACAGGAAATCTTGTCACGTCCTAATCTTTCGAGATCACGTGACCCCCCCAGTGAAGGCGGTGTTCTCCTTGGAGGAGGTTACTACCCTCTTGATTGCCTTTCCAGTGTAGCTAGACCTCAACTTTTGTGTGGCAGGTATGTGTGTGTGTTCCCTACAGAGAATATATTTCCTGTGTTGGTGACGGTTACTGTATGTATCTTACAAATGTGAAAATGAACCAGACGTGGCTCCAGACAGGTGCACCATGGGACATGAAATATATATGTGTACATACATACATACAGTATAGGGACTAACAAGTGGCACTCGGGGATAAAACTCATTATACCGCTAGGGAGGTAAGCACACTTCTGTTATGTCAACATTGCAAGATTCCTTGTCGAGCTCCTGCAAACAAGATATAGAGTAGCAATGTGAGCATGCCCTGAAATAGATCCATATATATTGTTTTTTTTTTAGCAGCCCACACATTTCTGGTTCTAATGTATCTAGTAATGTATACGGTGCCATTGCTCAGCCGTCCTCTGGGGAGGAGACATGCCTGTGAAGTGCAGGTGCTTCAAGGTAAGGAAATGTTAATTTTAGCGCTGAGCAGGGACATCAGTAACAATGCTGTGCTCTGACATATGTTAATATAACTTTTTCTAAGGTCAAACGCATCCACTTTAGATGTTCATCTGCAGAACTTCCTTCAGCGTCTATCCATCCATCTACTCTAGGGGCTCGATCAATAATTGATTAATTGCTGTTTTTTAATTGTATGCTTTATTTATTGAAGCTGTGTTCACTTTTGTCAATTTGCTGTATTTTCTAGTCACCGGTGTCAAAAATGTACTAAAGTAACAGAAACAAATATAAAGTAGGGTCAGGATTTTAATGCATTCATTTCTTTTAAGTAGTTACAGAAAAAAAAATGTAATCGTACTTTTCTATTTCTGTTCCGCAGGCGTTGACTTTTTCATGTCCTGAATTCCGGGCACACGAGTGCACTGATTTATTGGGGGACCTCACCGAACATATTAGGTGATAAGCGATAGGCCATTAGGTGATACGTGTCAAAACAACAACAAAATGCCGATAGCAGCATAAAGATTTCTGTTTATTACGTTATAAATATGGGTTTTAACATTATTAGAGCCCTGTAGACATGAAATAATACCCCTATAGTCACTTTTACACTCCTGTTATATATGTCACTTTGCGTAGGTTACGGGATCACTGCAACAACATCGTAGCACATTCATTGTTTACACCGAATTGCACTGTACCATTATGCTGCAGGGACTCTAGACTGCTGCTAGCTAGCAAGCTAACAAGTGAGCCTCGGTTTATTTTCTTCTAAGCTTAAGGAAGGGTTAAAACAGGGTGGGGGGAAAAAGGGCAAGGTAAGAAGCCACAAGCTTACCACTTCCACACGGCATGAGAGGAGAAAATGTTTTCACTCTGCATCCATGGCTGGCTACATTGAGTGCAAGGTTAGGTTAATATTAAAGATGGATGTCTCATCCTTGGAATATTACATATAGGTTTCATTTCTCTGTGTTTTGACCGGCAAACGGCAATCATTAACTCATTCATTTCTGAAACGCCGCAATGACTCTACTTTGAACCGGGACACATTTTACGCAACACATTCGATGAAAACCGTAACTATTTTCAAGTCGTCAGACTAAAGTCGGAATCATCGATGTCAAAGCCCAAGTTGACTCGCCAGCCTTTGAGGATCGAGTCCAAAGTCATCAAAATTGTTGTGAAATTGTACTCCAACCTACTGTATAGTACATACAGTATGTCGGAGAAAAAAAAGTTCATTAGTTCCTCCTTTCATTCAACACAAGGCGGGCACTGACTCACCTCGCAGGTCCTGCACATTCCGATCGATCCGTGCACATGCTTATAATGAATTCTTTTTAACAGCATGAGCTGACAGAGCAGACTCAGCTGGGCTTTCACCCCCCCACACACGCGACCTCCTAAATGTTCTCCACTGTCCGTCTATCACTGTAGGAACAAGTGTTAAGGTTCGAGAGGATACATTCCTCAGGGATGCAACAATAACATATTTGTCAACTTCTTTCATGCTGCAAATAGAGAATATTGTACCACCAAAGGAAATCTACGCTTTAAATACACGTTTAGATGTTGCAACGCACAAATGATCAACTCACCGCATATGTGTTCCCGGAGGGATGAGCTTTGAATGGCCAGCTCGCTTCTGGCGTGTGTGTGTGTGCGTGTGTGTGTGTGTGTGCATCTGCGGGCGTCCAATGGATGTGGATGTGTGGGGATAGAAACTAAAGAGAGCGAGGGAGCATCACGCTGTCTCCTCCTCCCCCATCTCTCTCTCTTTCTCCGGCTCCTTGAGACGGGGGTGTCCAAAGTGCGGACCGGGGGCTGTTCGCGGCCAACAGATTGTTTATAATTGGCCCGAGGCATGTGCAGAAATAGAATTAAACCAAAAACTCGGAAAGAGAGGGGAAGAAGCTGAAATGTTGATATTAATAACGAACAGTAAAATAAAGCTTTGTCATAAATCCCGCTTTTATGGCGGTTCTTTGGCTCCAGACCCGACCGTGATAAATGAAGGATTCAATGTTAATCAACTGAATATTTTTATAGTTAGATGATGGCAAACCTGTTTTTGAATCTCTAGATCGGGTTGTTAACATTATTAGAGTCTCTCTATACAGACCCTGTACAGACCCAAACAAGTCTCAACTGGAACCAGAAGAAGAGCTCATATCACACGCCTGTTAACTTCACCACACTGGTTACCTGTACAGTTTAGAATTGTATCAACTTCTCCTTCTTACAAGTAAAGCACGGCACGGTCAGGCACCCGTGTATCTTAGAGAGCTCCTAGAACCCTATCCACCCAGTAGAACACCGAGATCACAGAACTTACAATTACTTGTCACTCCTATAATTTTTGGAAGTAGAAGGGGAGGTAGATCTTTTAGTTATCAGGCTCCTCTGTTATGGATCCATCTACACGGTCAACTCAAAACCCAGCTCTTTGCTTTAGAACTTCTCTTCGATATGCTATAAGAGGCACTCCTCTATTGTCCATGGTCCATCCCTCTATTCTTTTTATATCTCAACCCAACCCAACCGCTTGAGACAGACGGCCGCCCCACAGAGCCGGGGTTCTTCCAAGGTTTCTTCCCCAGAGGGGGGTTTTCCTTGCCTCCATTGCCAAGTGCTTGCTCATGTGGGGTCTCAGTTGGTCACTGTTTGTGACCTTTATTTGCAGTGTGCCATGAGATGACTGCTGTTGTAATTTGGAACTTATCGGTCACCTTGACACTCCTTTGATTACATCACACTGTGCAACTCTAGAGATGGCCGCTAGCTAGCGAGTTACCCAGTTAGCCTCAAATGTATTTCTTCTAACTTTAAGAAGCCAGAAACGTACCACTTCCACAGGGTATGGGAGGAGAACTTTTTCACTCTGTCATGTCAGGCATGCCGAGGCTGACCTCATGGAGTGGTAAGGTAATGTCTCATCATTATAACAAGAATACTACATGTCTAATTATAGACCAAAGCCTACTACATAACAGCAACAATTTTAATGAATAAAACAAACAAAAAAAGATATCGCACCTGAGCGATAATCCAACCGCGATGTGGCGAGGAAGGACTTTTAGACCTTTTTACAAAATGAACAAACACTTCAAAATATCAAAGTGGCTCCCCCCCCCATCCTTTGAGGGAAGAAGTTTGAACACACGCCTGCAATAGATTTCAATAGTGCTGTGCAGTATGACGCAATAGCCGCACTAAACCTTTTTGTGGGTGTATCGCATCCGGGCCGCCCTCTGAAGATCAGCTCTTTTGAAATGGATGTCGGTGAGCCAATACAGCCGTGATTTGTCTTCGTATTCGTCTTACTCTGTACTTCAACTTGGACTTCCTTAGTCATGTGTCTACAAGACAACGCTGGCATGGAACATTCCCATATCACCATATTTTTCTACATTTTTATTTAAGTCAGAGGTCCAGCAGTAATGAAGTGGCAGTGTTTTGGAGATTTTAAAAGTGCCCCTTAAAAATAAGATTTTTAAAATAAGCCCCTTTTGCATCCGACCCTTTTTCTTGTCGGTAGATTTAAAGAGACGGTACATAGATGAAGTAGAACCATGGTGAGCGTCAGTAATTTGTTCCCCAAGGTCCGGCAATAAAGAAAGATGAAGTTGGTACTAATAATCAGCTTTTTCATTTGCATCACATGATGCAGGGATGCAGTTTTTTCTTGAAATATATAGCGAAGCAAACAAGTGAGGTTCTGAAATGCCCTTTCTTAAGTCAGAACTGCCCGTCGCGACGCCGCCGATCGACCGGTACACGGGGGAGATTGTGCGGGCCGATCGCACGAGTCACCTCCGCCGTAACCGCCACTTTGTAGATCAGTCGGCAGACATCCTGGTGTGTTGGTGCTCCCCGGCTGCAAACATTAAGTGGTGAACTCAAGCCACCAACAGATGCAACCTTTTTGTGTGTTGTTCTGATTACGGATAAACTAAGTAAGCGCTAGTTTTCCCTTCGCTTGTGGCAGGTAGTTATGGAAGACAAAAGCGTTTATTGTCTGACGGCTTTGCTTCGCTATGCGTGCTGAACTCCACTATGGAAATGTGTGCTTTCCACTCCTGCGCCTGTCAAACTATCATTTCACGATTCATTCGAAAATGTGAAACCATTTGAATATGTTGCCTCGGCTTCGGTTGTATTGTCTCTTGCATAATCGTTCTCACTTCCTGTATATCTGTAAGCTTGGATAGCAAATGCTAACTGGATGCAATACATGACGTGCGTGTACTGTATAATGAACGCTACGTAGATATTTTGACTGGCATACTACTCCGATTTTGCACCCAACTACTGAGGGATTATGTGTAATTATCTTTATTGCCAAACTGAATTGCTTTGATTACCTGCAACTGTGAACGCGAAATAGTAATCATCAGTATTTAGTAGTTTCAAAGTTAATCGGTTAGATTTTAAATATACAGTCGTGCTCAAAATAATAGCAGTGCAATGTGATTAACCAGATTAATCACTGTTGTTAGTATGTATTTATTGCTACATGGCAAACAAGTTACCAGTAGGTGCAGTAGATTCTCAAAAAACAAACAAGACCCAGCATTTATTATATCCACGCTCTTAAGGATGTGCAATTAGTTGAAGGGGGTGTTACAAAAGATAGCAGTGTGGCATTCAATCAGTGATCAGTTATCAATTTTGTGAAAAAACAGGTGTGAATCAGGGGTCCCCAATTTAAGGATGAAACCAGCACTTGTTGAACATCATTTCTCTTTGAAAGGCTGAGGAATGGGTCGTTCAAGACGTTGTTGATTGGCGAGGGGAAAACATATGAAGAGAAGCAAAAAAATGTGGCTGTTTAGCTAAAATGATTTTCCATGCCTTACAATAGAGAGCGAAACCAGAGACACGTGGCAGAAAAAGCAAGACAATTATCAAAATGGATGGAAGAATAACCAGAATGGCAAAGGCTTAGCCAACAATCAGATCCAAAATGACCAAAGACAGTCTGGAGTTACCTTTAAGTACTGTGACAGTTATAAGACATCTGTGTGAAGCTAATTAATTTATAAGAATCCCCTGCAAAGTCCCCCGGTTAAATAAAAGGCATGTGCAGAAGAGGTTACACTTTGCCCAAGAACACATCAACTGGCCTGAAGAGAAATGGAGGAACATTTTGCGGACTAATTTTTCTGTTTGGTTCCAAGGGCCGCAGACCCGTTTGTGAGACGACCCCCAAACTCTGAATTCAAGGCGCAGTACACAGTGAAGACAGTGAAGCATCATGATATGGGCATGTTTCTCCTACTATGGTTTGGGGCCTATTTATCCCATAGCAGGGATCATGGATCAGTTTGCATATGTCAAAATACTTGAAGAGGTCATGTTGCCTTATGCTGAAGAGGACATTTCCCTTGAAATGGCTGTTTCAACAAGACAATCGCCCCAAACACACTAGTGAATCCGCACAATCTTTGTTCCAAACCAACACAATGAATGGATGGATGGGTTTCTATAGCATCCTCTTGGGTGATGCCGTAGGACGGGGGCGAAGTTTTTGGAACTGCGCTATTCCAGAAAAGCAAAGTAAAAACTTAAAAAGCAATCCTCACCATTTCATGCTGTGGGCGCCTTGCAGGTTGAAGCGGCATGATAGATAGACATACTTAATGATGGAAATTAAACTTCATTGTTCACTGAATTGAATTTGCCTGGCTCAGCTTTGTGATTGAACATCAAAGACCCGCAGCGGCAACCAAAAAAAGGAAAAGAAGAAGGGAGAGTTAACCCATAACGCTCTCCACAAGCTTGGCATGCATGCATTGCCTTTTCATCATTTTTCAGATTGCATCTACTATTTTGGGTAATACGAGTGTCAACGTGATTATAGGGGTGTTATTTCATACCTAGAGGGCTCTAATAGTGTTAAAACCTATACTTAGAAGGTAAACAGGTTTTCTGTCCTCTTCCATTTAAAAAGAAGGTGTCCTACTTTGCACTAATTCGCTTATCACGGTAAGGTCTGGAACCGGCTAACCGCAATGAAGCAGGGATTACCGCTGTACACTGTGACGACCTGCATGCAAGACACGGACTTGCAAGTTGTTTTTTCTGGGGCCATCATACTTTGGTGTGTAACCATGTTCATGGTTACAGTGGTGCATTTGACCCCTTTCCACCTCAAACACATCAGGTTGCAACCATTACTGTTCCCCATGAGTCAGCGCTCTAACTTCTATTTCAGCGCTGATAATGTCGTCATCATAATGGCCAATCCTTTTCAATGTTCTTTTAGAATACACAAAAAGTCATTTATATTAAATAATAATCAGCGTTATAATGCGTAATCCTCAGTATTCTGTCTCTGGCAGATTTCCCGTGCACGGTACATTGAGCTGTAGCACCTGCTGGGTGACTATTTATATTCATCCGCATGCAGTGCATGAATACCAGTGTCCTTGATGGTTTCATTTGCTTTGACAGCATTCCTGTGTACATGCAAGAAAGAATGAAATACTTTCTGCTTACTAAGCATTTTCAGCACGTTGTCGTACAATACAGTAATTCCTGGTTGGTTGCGGTTCGTTGGTTCCAGATCCGACCCCGATAAGCACATTTCTGCAAAGTAGGATCCATTCTTTGTAAATGGAAGAGCTTAGAAAACCTGTTTACGACCTTCTAAATACGATGTTTAACATCCTCCAGACATAAAGGATCACCCTACAATCAGTATTGTAGATATAATCAGAAGAAATAGGATGTGTATGTTATATGTTTATGTTCAGTGTGCCTGTGGTGAGATCCTGTAATTCGGACCTGCAATAAAAGACCGTTGTTCTGGCGGTCAAGTTGACGGAACATTAAAATAATACAACGGACCCCAAGCGACCAGTGTAGAATACTACTTAACACTATTTGAATGTCTCTGGATTTAGACAAAAAGTACGTAAAATAACTTTCATTCATTCATTCATTTTCTATACCGCTTATCCTCATTAGGGTCGCGGGGATGCTGGAGCCTATCCCGGCAGACTTTGGGCGAGAGGCGGGGTACACCCTGGACTGGTCGCCAGTCAATCGCAGGGCACATATAGACAAACATTCACAGTGGAAAAAAAACTTTATATGCATATTTTTTCATAGGCAAAGCATAAATCCACGGGGAAATTGCTTTCTGTTCACCACGCCCTATTTCTACAATCTTTATAACAAAAAGAATCCGTTTATTTTCTTTCTGTCAAACTTATTCAGTTTCCCAGAGTGTACACACAATCACGGACATTCCTGTCAAGAGTGTTCCGCTCGCCCTCCACAGGGGCCTCGTACAGCATCAATCATGATTTTCCCGCAGAATGTCGTTGGCAAATACTGTTGCTAGTCCTCAAACCAAGGTCATCTACAACTCACAGTAACAGTGCTGGCGTGATAGAATGCAATTCATTTTGTTGAACATATGACTTAGGCAGTGATGGGTGGTCAGGGGACTCACTTACAAACAATGAAAAAAACAAATAATAGCTAGGGCTGTCAATCGATACAAATATTTAATCGTGATTAATCACATTTTTTTGCACATAGTTAACTCAATTAGTCTATAATAAGTAAGGATTCCAAACAATTCAAGAAAAAAAAATACACAGTTAGAAATCCCCCAGTTTTTGATGCAAGCGGCGATTTGTTCCACTTTGTCTGCTGTCCTTGAACACACCTACACACACGCTCCACATATAGAATTTATAAGATGAATTAGATTGCAGTAACGTACGCTTGTTTCATAGATGTGTTAATGACTAGCCAGTGCTCTGCTAATAATAGCCAACACTAGGTTGCCGAGCATGACATAAGCCCCACATAGCTGTCCTCTGCTATGCCTGCCGTTAACTAGCAGCTCGCACCCAAAGTTTAGCTCGCGCTTGAAGCAAAAAATTAGCCCAGAGATAGCTTGCATCTGAAATTAAACACGAATTAGTCGGGACGCTCGTACGCCGAGGTACCGCTGTATGAATGAGACTTACAAAAGGCCGGCAGTGCTTCGTTCAGTACCTTCCCTGGGCTCGCATCTCTCCGGCAAGTCGAGTCGTCCGTGACGATTCAATTCACGGCCGCCGTGGACACAAATAACTGTAGTCTTGTTGGGAGAGGCATCTTTCGGGCAAAATTTACCAATCAAAATACAACACTTCTTCGTCAGACGTTAATTGCATGACAAAAAAAAATATATATATATAGTGCCGTTAAAGGAAACCTATGTTAACATGTCAATACCAGCCCTAATTCATATTTAACCGTCTTAAGTGTATTTTCTGTATGATTCCTTGTTTTCTTAAAGGAAACCTGCACCGTTTGGAATTTTGCCCGGCATCCTCAGTTTGGAGTCAAGCTTTTTGGAGTCTTTTTCAGCAGGCTTTATAGTCGGAATAAGTGTTACCCTCTAGGGGCCATAATGAGCCGTCTCCTGTTGAATGTTCTTCTGCTTTTTTATATGAAATTATTAGGATTGTGGCTTTATTTGTGAATTTCGATTAAAGTATCTCTCTGTCCTGAAATGCACAAACAGCGGTGCTGGATAGAGCTAGACTTGCAAACAAGTCAAACGCAAGTCATTGTTATTGTTGAATAAATGAATGAATTTGACTGCCAGGATGGAGGATTGTGTACCGAAGCTCACCAAAAGACCACCCAGATCCAGTATGGATGTTTACTGTTTTACGGCACAAGGTGCTACTCAAACGGTATATTTGACCTTATTTAGTAACTTGAAGCAAGTTTGCAAATTCCTCACCGCACGGATAATAACAATGCATTATTTCAGCCTCCCCTGTCTGGGAAAGATGATGAAGGTTATTATTTCTGGACCTGCTAAAGAGCAACACTAACCAGACCCTTTGGTGGGCAGCCAGAATGCCGATCAGACATGATGGACCGGTCTGGTGGAGGCCGGTGGGGGTGGGATATACAGTACAGTAGGTAGAATACCCGAGTCATACGTTCATGAGAATTATGCACATCATTTGAAAATGCCGACTCCGGTCTGTTTGATATTCTAGTCAAGCGCTGACGGAGAAGGAAAATGCAGCGCAAAACACTTCACAGCAATGGCCCCGCAACTACAGCCTGGCAGATTCTGTCAGTTGGCGTCTGCACAAGTGGCGCCTTCCATAGAAGGAGGACAGATGAGGAGAAAGCAGGGTGACACTGTGGAAACCCACCATATGCTGTCACGCTGCACTTAAAAGTTCCCACGTAAGGTAGAAGACCACACACAACCTGAAATGTTGGCTCTCTCTGCGTCCTCCATTCCATCCCCATCTTTGAAAGAGGCAGATACGATAGATGCTTCCTCTGTGCGCGCGAATGGGTTTGGATCCTGAGCTACCTGGGCTCCTCCTGTTCTTCAAGGCCACGGCACATTTTCCACGCGGTAAATGAGCGCGGAGGAAGCGTAACCAACGGCAGTACTCGCTTGCCCACTTCCTCTTAACCGCCGGAAGGCAGGAAGAGAAAAGAAAAGAGGAAGAGGCGAAGAGAGGAGGGCTTTCGTTTTAGGTTACAAAAAAAAAAAGAGTCACACAGGCAGCTTAAAAAACACACAGGAACAAAAAAGCAAAGTGAGGCCAATACTGGTGACACGAGACATCATGGCTCCCTGGGCAATGACCACCATGGAGCGCTATGGTGTAGGTAAGTCATCCTGGGGTCCTGATATACTTTATACGGGGGAACGAGGGAAGGCCAGAAACTACTTGACAGGATTTGCATGCGAGTCCGACCTGAAAACGCTTAATTTACCACCAGCGCAGCCAAAGTCAGCGCACAGTGCACGAGGATGCAATGGTAGTATAAGAAAAACCGTCGATGAGAAAATGCAGTTGAGGACTGGCGTGACATTGCAGAGGTTCTCTTCCCCGCGGGCGACAAAGCATCGCTTAACTTGTCACGCTTGAATATTTTGGGTATTTATCGCCTCATTATAACCACATATGTCTTGAACAATGAATGCAAAAATGTGTTTTGCCGCATATCAAAGTGATCGAGATAAACCTGCAAGCCAGGAAGAAGAGGAACACGGAAGGAAGTTTACTAACCGAACGCTGCAAGAGCCATGTTTGATACTGTGTGTTGTTTGAGTCCAGGTGCTGTGCCTTGTGGCCCGTCAATACGCGACAGCAGGGCCCTCACAACACCATAACATGTCTTTAATTTCGTTTTTTCTTCGAATAAATGCAACATATCTTGCTTTACAACAGCGGTGTTCACAGTGCGGTCCGGGGGATTTACTGCGGCACGTTCTAAAAATACAATTTAACAAAACACTTTAAGGAAACTGCAAAAATGGAAACATCGGCAGTCATTTTTACGAAAAAAGTTGTAATCTTTGACAAAAAAAAAAGTAATTTTTTGGGAAAATTAGGTTGTGGGAAAAGTTATAATATTAGGAGAATAAAGTCATTGCAGAAATAAAGTCACAGTTAGGAGAAAAGAATGGGAAGATTTACGGGTTTAAGGTCAAAATAATAAGAGAAAAAAAAGTCCGAATGTTACGAGAATAAAATTGTAATGTACTGTAAAAACAATTTCATTTTAGTAGCATGAAGTTCATTTTAATTTTTTTTAAGTGGTGTTATATTATGAGAAGCAAACAAAACAATATAGAGTTGTAATTAGGTTAAGGAAAAATTAATATGGGGATAAAGTCCTAAAATTACAAATAAATACATTATTTTTGTATGATAACGTATAATTTGTTTTGCTGACAAAAAGTAAAAGAACATTGAAAATATAAAACCTTTATTCCATCCAATTCAGAGGCTAATTACTAATTATGAAAGTAATTACTTGAAAAAATGCACACTTTTAGTTGTAATCTCTGTTAAAAAATTGAAATAGATTCGACTTTGTGTGACTTTCATGGCTCTCTTAGCCCGAAAGGTTCCCGACCCCTGCACGACGATCTATCAGAAACAATACTTAGTGGAATACTAAACTACAAGAGAGCTTTTCCATCGGAAGTTTCCAAAAGAGTTGCTAAAAAATCCCAACAAGAGTTCACATGGACACCACTGACGTGCGACGTGAATGCTTTTCTTTTTTGTAAGTCAAATGGAACTTTCCTGGCAACGGCGGGAGTCAGCTTTCCCTTGAAGTAGGAGATACAGTCTACATCCAGGAGGCCTGCGATGGTGAGTAGAACATGGCGGTGTACTTATACTGTGTACTGCATTCCAAAACAAGGTGAATTACCTCAGATTCCATTTGCGCTTGGCTAATATTGCATCTCCAGTGTTTTCAATGCCAGAAGATAGAACATGCTGGATACGTGATGTGGGTACATACACTAACCCTAAAGATACTGTATACTTTGTATACTTTCATGGTACACTACTGTAGAATAGGGATGTCCCAATCTGCTGGACTTTGAATATCAGATAAGATCGCCTTACGCCACAAGATTGGGCCGATCCGGTTGCCGTCACTCTGGGCCACACTCCAACATGGTAGGTGCGGTAAATGCGCCTTAAAGATGGTTGCCACTCGAGTCCTGCCACCCAAATGAAGAAGAACACGCGACATCACCACGCAGATATGTCCGCGGTGTACCGTGGTGAAGTTAGTTTCACGTTGGACGCTGGATATTCAGCTCCGTAGCTACAGCGCTAGTTTCCCCTCGCTGGGCCCGGACTCCTCTGTCATGGTGCCCGGAGCTGGCACGGGAAGTGCCGCTCTAACCGCTGGTTGTTGCTAAGGCCCGTCAATAAATTGCTTTAACGAGAGTTTGTCAAAAAGAAGTAATGTGTTCAAAATCACATCACAAATTGATCTACAAGCATGTCAAATCCTACACTAAAAGTACGGTAATGGCGAATGAATATTTCCACGTCAGGATGGCTGTAATTCAGTTAGACATTTATTAGCATCGTTTTCTTTTTTCTACGCACTTGACTCCAAACGCTTGCTCTAACCAGCATGCTGAACACCACTGCCCTCTATAGCCTGCAGGTAAGCAGCAGCCTGGATCAAGACCATAATCCCAACCCTGCAATCTTTTGCACGCCCATTCTTTCCAATTGTATCTTTCATTAGATGGACTCCGACTTTCGATGAGGAAAAAAAAAAAAGTCCAGTCATATTTTTTCATTGTCGTTTTCTTAAAATGTATGTTAAAATCTCGTCTCGACCCCTTGAACCCATACTCGTGCGTCGTTTCGTCTCGTGAGTTGGGTGTCTTGGTAATCTGCGTAAATTATGAAGTTGTGTAGGTTTAACATTTTTAACAGTGAGAGGTTTTCTTAATTTTTTTTATGTCAAGATGGAGTTCTATGACAGGTATTTGGGCCACATAAAAAAAAAATCTAAAACTTTGAGATACTATTTTTTTTCCGTAAAATTGCCCGATTTCAAGTTGTAATTTTATGTGAAAAAACACTAACATAATTTTACGAGAAAAAAATCATAATAGTATTTTTGATCCACGCCAAAGGTCACACAAGTCCCCTGTGTTTAAGCTTGTCTCAGGCAATGGCCGTTACGATGGAGTGTTAAAATCATAGGATTTTGAGTTGTAAATGGACATGTTTCTCGTAATTATACGACGGTATTGTCGTAAATTTACGACAATAAATTTTATTATCGAAATCTGATGATTTTAATACTCCTTTTTAACGGGCATTGCCTGAGACAGCTATCAACACAGGGGACTTGTGTAACTTTTGTTCTGGGTCAAGGGGCCATAATGGTCAAGTGGCAATGGGTTTCCACACAATCAGGAGATCTGGAAGACCGGGATTCGAATCTCCACTCGGCATCTCTGCGTGTAGTTTGCATGTTTTTTCCGGGTACTCCAGGTTCCACATCCCAAAAACATGCATGTAAGGTGAACTGGAGACTCTAAATTGTCCATAGGTATGAATGTGAGTGTGAATGTTTGTTTGTGTGCCCTGCGATAGACCGGCGACCAGTCCAGGGTGTACCCCGCTTCCCACCCGAAGTCAGCTGGGATAGGCTCCAGCATACCCGTGACCCCAATGAGGATAAGCAGCATAGAAAATGGATATTTTGACTTCCCCCCCCCCCATAAAATTGACTTTTAATCTTGAAATAATAATAACGTCATCAAAGAATTTACATTTTATTTACTCAATTATTTTTTTCTCATTCCGGGTGCCTATTTTGCTTCAATTTTCGAATCATTGTCATGCTATTAATATGCTTTTCTCAGTGTGTTTCCTAATTCACACCCAGTAATAATTGATTCATCACCACATTTCCCTCTTGTAATTTAAGAAGGAAAATCTCTGCTATTTATTTCTCTCTCAATAGCACAACCGACACTTTCAAGAGACTGTAACTACTTGAAGGCCACATCAGTGCACGTCCTATTTTATTTGACTTTCCAGCACAAGCACAGCAGGAGCAAAATTAGCAACGCTGAACATACGAATATGCTAAACATAGAAAAAATATCCCCAGTCTCATTTACAGAACAGTACGTGCTATTTAAAGCTGCTTAGTCTTTAATGGATGGATTTGTTTTTGGTTTGTTGTTGTGGAGAATTTCACCCAAATGGGATTTACAGACTAAAAGACTGTGACGAATAGAACACTTTGTGTCTGTTTCTTATAGAACAATGGCATGGCAACGAGAGAAAATGGCAATTTTAAATGCACATTGGTATTCCCATTTGCACGAGCATGTGATCGGAGTCTTGCTCCGCACATCCGCCAACGTGAATGGAATCCTAGTTTCTGACAAACATGCAGGTGGAAAAATATCTCTCTTTCTTACAGCCATTCATTCATTTTTTTATGCAGCTCAGGTCAGGGCAATACCCGGACCTTAATCAAATCAAGAACTTGTGGGGTGACATCAAAAATGTTGTTTCTGAAGCGAAACCAGGAAATGTTAATGAATTGTGGAATGTTGTTAAAGAATCTTGGCGTGGAATGACAGCTGAAAGGTGCCTGAAAGTTGTTGGTTGAGTCCTTGCCACACAGATGTGAAGCAGTTATAAAAAACGAAATATTAGTTTAGTGATTCTAAGGATTCATATGACCCTTATGATAAAAATCAAAAAGAGTGACCGCACCTCGCCTGGACGTGGGACACTGGGGCTTCACCCTGGATCCAGGCCTGGGGAAGAGGCTCGCAGGCGACCCGTGGGACCTGGCCGGGCCCACCCCGATAAGCAACACGGGAGCTCCCCCCCACAGACCCACCACATGCAGGGGCAAGCATAAAGGTCCGATGCGATGCGATTTGGGCAGTGGTCGAGAGCGGGTGTCTGGGCGACCTGGTCTTTGCAGCCAAATCCGGTTCTTGGGACGTGTAATGTCACTTCTCTGGTGGGGAAGGAGCCCGAGCTTGTGGAAGAGGCTGAGACATTCCGACTAGATATAGTCGGAATCATAGCAACCCATAGTTTGGGCTCTGGAACCAAATTCCTTGAGAGGGGCTGGACCTTGTTCTACTCGGGAGTTGCTGTAGGAGAATGGCGGCGAGCTGGGGAGGGCTTATTAATAGCCCCCCGGCTGTGTTGGAGTCTTTTCTGGTAAGTGAGAGGGTTATTTCCCTACGCCTTCGGGCTGGGGAAAGGGTCCTGACTGTGGTTTGTGCGTATGCGCTGACTGGCAGTTCAGAGTACTCAGCCTTCTTGGAGTCTATCAGACGGGTGGTGGAGAGCACCTCAGCTGGTGACTCCATAGTTCTACTGGGAGACTTCAACGCCCATGTGGGTAATGACAGTGTGCCTTGGAGGGGCGTGGTTGGGAGGAACAGCCTCCCTGATCTGAACCTGTGTGGTGTGTTGTTGCTGGACTTCTGTCCAAAACCACAGTTTGTCCACAACAAACACAATGCTCGGACATAAGGATGTCCATAAGTGCACTTGGCACCAGGACACCCTAGGTCCCAGGTCTATAATCGACTTTGTGGTTGTATCATCAGACCTGCGTCTGCATGTTCTGGACACGTGGGTGAAGAGAGGGGCTGAGCTGTCAAGTGATCACCACCTGGTGATCAGGTGGATTAGATGGCAGGGATGGATGCCGGACAGACATGGTAGACCCAAACGCGTAGTGAGGGTGTGCTGGGAGAGTCTGGCAGAGTGTCCCGTTCGTCCAGTCTTTAACTTTCATCTCCGGCAGAGCTTCGCCTGCATCTCAAGGGAGGACCGGGATATTGAGGAAGCCTGTCGTAGATGTGGCCACACGGTGGTCGGTGCCAGTCGTGGCGGCAGGACCCAAACCCGATGGTGGACTTCGGTGGTTAGGGCTGCCGTCAAGCTGAAGAAGGAGTCCTATCGAGCATGGATGGCTTGCGGGACTCCTGAAGCAAGCTGTCTGGTACCGGGAGGCCACGCGGCTTCGGTGGTGGTCAAGGCAAAATCCCGAGTGTGGGAAGAGTTCGGTGAGACTATGGAGCACGACATTCGGTTGGCCTCAAAGAGGTTCTGGCAAACCGTCCGACACCTCACTAAGGGGAAGCGGTCCCCAGTTCACACGGTTTACAGTGCGGATGGGGCTTGCTGACCTCGATTGAGGATATAGTTGGTTGGAGAAAAGAATACTTTGAGGCCCTTCTCAATCAATGGGGCTTGTGGTTCCCATTTTTAAAACAGGTGACCGGAGGGTGTGTTCCAACTATAGGGAGATCACACTCCTCAGCCTCCCTGGGAAAGTCTATTCCAGGGTGCTGGAGAGAAGGGTACGACCGTTAGTCGAACCTCGGTTACAGGAGTTGCAATGTGGTTTTTGTCCTGATCGTGGAGCACTGGACCAGCTCTACACCCTTGCAAGGGTACTGGAGGGTATGTGGGAGTTTGCCCAACCGGTCTACATGTGCTTTGTAGACTTGGAACGGCCATTTGACCGTGTCCCTCGTGGTGTCCGGTGGGGGGTCCTCCGGGAGTACGGGATTGGTGGTCCGCCACTACGTGCCATTCGGTCCTTGTACAATCGAAGCAGGAGCCTGGTTCGCATTGCCAGCAGTAAGTCAGGCTTGTTTCCGGTGAACGTTGGCCTCCGCCAAGGCTGCCCTTTGTCACCGATTCTGTTCATAATCTTCATGGACCGAATTCATAGGCGCAGTCAAGGTGTTGAGGGAGTCCAGCTTGGTGACCTTCGGATCTCGTCTCTGCTATTTGCAGACGATGTGGTCCTTATGGCCTCATCAGGCTGTGACCTTCAGCGTTTACTGGAGCGGTTTGCAGCTGAGTGTGAAGCTTCTGGGATGAGACTCAGCACCTCCAAATCCGAGGCCATGGTTCTCAGTCGGAAACGGGTGGACTGTACCCTCCGGGTTGGGAGTGAGGTCTTGCCTCAGGTGGAGGAGTTCAAGTATCTCGGGTTCTTGTTCACGAGTGAGGGAAGGTTGGAGCGTGAGATCGACAGACGGATCGGTGCAGCGTCTGCAGTAATGCGGTCGCTGTACCGGACCGTCGTGGTGAAGAGAGAGCTGAGCCGGAAGGCAAAGCTCTCTGTTTACCGATCGATCTACGTTCCCACCCTCACCTATGGTCATGAGTTATGGGTCATGACCGAAAGAATGAGATCGCGGATACAAGCGGCGGAAATGAGTTTCCTTCGTAGGGTGGCTGGACTCACCCTAAGAGATAGGGTGAGGAGCTCGGCCATCCGGGAGGAGCTCAGAGTAGAGCCGCTGCTCCTTNGCTTCTTCACATCAAGAGGTGGCTCAGTTGAGGTGGCTCGAGAACGCCTTGGTGTTCTCAAGGTGGAGGTGGAGTAGGTCGCGGGAGACCGGGAAGTCTGGAGTTCCCGGTCTCCGTGACCCAGACCTGGATAAGCGGAAGTAAATGGAATGGAATGAATCACAGTTTTGGCAAATCCTAGAAACAAAAAAAGTTTGTACAAAATAGTTTTGAGTTGGTAAATCCAACGGCAGACACTGCTATTTGTTTAAAACACCCTTTCAACTAATTGCCCGATTCCACAGCTTTAAGAGTGTGAGGACAAGTACAACTGCGAACAAGTTTGACACCCCTGACTTAAAATGTTGTCCTTTTGTCTTCAAGGATGGTACAGAGGCTACCTGGCCAGAAACAAAGCCCATCAGGTAACTGCTGATGTGCATTTAAAAACCCTACAGCGACATTTAAGAAGCGTATATTAACTCATGAGATTTGCACTCCAGGGTGTGTTTCCAGCAAGTTTTGTACATCTGAAGGAGGTCATTGTAGAACAACGAGGGTAAGTAGATGGGTTTTTTTTACCGCATGGCACTTACAGTACTTGAAAAGGCTCTAGATCAGTGGTTCCCAAACTTCTCGCATCTGACTGGAAGTCATGTACCCCCTAAACATAAACCACGCATCTTTGATATACCATTATATATTTGATATATGATGACAGTATATTGAAACTAATCATGTCTTATTTTTCAGTGCACACATAGGCTACTCATTTCAAACAAGGAGGGGTTTTAGATGGGTAGGATATCTCCCGGCAGTGGTGACAGGCTGTGGTAGACAGTGGCGGCTGCTGGTCATTCAAGGTCAATCATTTCACTGTCAACCAAAAAACGATTCCGCCTCAGACAGATCAGCCTATCATCATGCCGAAGCTGAGCATCTAGGCCAGCCCACTGCCCCATAGACCCCCAGAGATTCTGAGCGCCCGATCCAATGACCGTCCAGTTTCGTGCATTGGAACAACCCAATCTACGTTTTCCCGTCGGAAGTCAGTAAACGCTCGGCGTCCGACTGTGTAAGGTTTATTAAAACGGCGTGACTCTGCGGGGATGAATGAGAAGGACAAAAGATGAAGGTATTCTAGCGCATATTTACTCAATAACATTTTCACACAGCAGTGCAATTTTCACCACTGTTTTTGAGACATTTTAGGAGAATCTGAGCTTCCCTTGCTGTCTTACAACAATCGCCACTGGTGGTGGGATGTGGTGAACTATGATCTTTATGCTCGTTTGCTGTGTTTTGGTCTGCAACTAAAAATAATCAGTACAATGCAAGTAACGTAAGAAGTAGAAATAATGATGAAAACAAAGGCCCATAACGTGCAGAAATGAATTCAGTGTGAGGCTTGGTACTGAGCCAAACGGACGTATGAGCGCATATAGCATGATTTGTTGATCTAACGCACACACAGCAGTGAACAACGTCACGCTGTCACCTTCCTTCTGCACTGTGGTGTAAATGTTCACGTTGAAACTCATCTCGGTTTTTGCCGCTAATGTAGTCAAGCCATTTATACATTTTTATTCACGTACCCCCTAAGGCAATCTCTGCACTTCTGCACTGACAAAAGCGGATGTTATTTCTCATTTCTAAACGGGATTCCTACTGCAAAGGAAAGTTTTCGTAGTTGGAGCATAGAAAACCTGTTTACAACCTTCTAAATGCAGATTTTATCATTATTAGAACCCTCTAGTCCTGAAATAACACCCCTATGGTCACCTTTACACTCCTAGGAGATGGCAACAAAAAGTAAGACTTATGCCTGTGCACAGGAAGTGATGTTGGGGGGCTCGGAGTTGAGTTTTAGCTGGACTATACGACCGAAACAACAGCCCGTGTTATTAATATGATTATTGTTGTTATTGCCTGCGATCACCTGCAATAAAAGCCTGTTGTTCTGAAGAGCAAGTCTGGTGCTTGTGTATCTCACCGAACATTACAGTAACATTACTAGTGACACCTTGGAATGCTACATTTTGTCCGTTTTTGTCATTGTTTGTGATTTAGTTGAATTAGAAAAAAATATGCCACATTTGCTTAAGTATGCATATGTTTTCACTAATAACAGGCCCTGTTCCTCCACAAAGCATGCTTTATTAAGTAATGTATTTTGGGAAATAGGCTGAAGCCGGGAAATTCGAACCGCCATGCGGTGCGGGACGACTGCGTGTCATTATACGGGCATCCGGAGTCTGTGTTTTATGTTCAACAAAACAAAACTCATTCATTTGTGGACCATAACCTTGACAGTGTTGGTTACAATGTGTCAATGTGCTCTGCAGAAATGAGGAAGTGGTACTGTCTGCAGACATGCCTCTGGTGAAGGAGGTGACCACCACGCTAAGGGAGTGGGGAAGCATATGGAAACAACTCTTTGTGGTACACATACATCACACACTGCATAAATATGAGTACAGTATAACAGTACAACCTACTGTATTTTAGCAGCCATTTTTATCACAGTCTATCTCATCAAGAGAAAATAATATAGAAATTGATATAGTTTAGAGTAGTCTGTGTACAGCTTGTAGAGCAAGGTTTTCCAGTGTGCAGCATGGCGGCCATTTGCACCTCGACTGTGCATTCATTGGCCTGTGGTGCATTTAAAAAATATATTTCAACAAGAATAACAGCAGCAAAAATTGAAAAAATCATAAAAAGTCAATTTTTTAAATTCATAATTCAAGATCGTAAAATAGCATTTTTAGTAACAAGTTTAAATATGAAATATTTGTTTTAAAAGTTGCAATATTATGAAAAACCAAACTATGTATTGTGATTATTGAAAATTTCGTAGGTTGCAGAAAAAGTTATAATTTCATGAGAATGTCAAAATAGTATGGGAATGAATTCCCCGTTATGAGAAGAAAATTAACTAAAAGGACGGCGAAATAGTTGGAGAATGGAAAAAACAACCAACCCAAAACAGCAGAAATAAAAAAAACAAAAGAAAAAAACAGCTCATTTTTAGAGCATAAACTCAAAATATTAAGGGAAGTTGCCTCGCCTGCCCTCGGCCGACGAACTTAGAGCCCTGCGTCTTTGGGGACAGTCAAGTTTTTAATGAAGGTAAATGTAACCTTAAATGTTCATTCACCATTTAAATGTCTTTTGAATTTTGTCGTGCATGTAAAACTAGTTATAAAACAAAAAAAACGTGTTTTGTGTTAACATTTCTGAGCGTCAGCGGCGTGTGACATCACCAAGAATGCTAACAATGCTTTGTGATAAAAAGTGCACTCGCAGGGTGTATTTATTACACGACAAGACGTGCCTCGTTTTGTACTCTAACCGGCAAATGTACGCAAAATTGTGGTGTACATTTTTTATGTTAAGGGAAAATCACGCTAAGCGGGGCGGACGTTAACCGAGACCTCACTGTATAATCGATACCGCTGCCCAAGCTGTGCACTGACTACTCTAAGCTATAGCCATTTCTATAATATGGTATATTGGGAAGGTAGAAGAAAATAAGGGTTGCCGAAATCCGAGGGGCGTACTTCCTTTTGCCGGATCTTGTTGCGTCGGGCTGTGCTGACAACCTTGCACTTCTGCAGGCCAACAAGGAGGCGCGCCTGAGGCAGGTGCAGAGGCTGATGTGGGAGCTGATGGAGTGGCGTTCCCAGCTTCTCTCTGGAACACTGCCTACTGATGAGTTCAAGGAGCTCAAGCAGAAAGTCATCTCCAAGATTGATTATGGAAACAAGTAGGTGTCGGAAAACAAACATCACTAACTTCTCTCAAGGCGGTTAATGCGCACAGACGTTTACCAGATCAGCACATAAACCTGCGCTGTCTAAGGCGATCCGATACAGGAGCGGTATCAGAATATCTGGCCCTTCCAAAGATAGCATGCTCACTTTTGACTGACGTTATCTGTATTATTCTTTTAGTACTTTGCGGTGGGGTACAACTGCACCCCATTATGCTGACCGCCGTTTCTAATATTCTGCCCCCGGCAGAATCATGATTCGGTACTTTGGTTAAAATTTTGGGTTCATTTTCAGCACAGTATGGGAGTTCATGCAAAACATAAAACTGCTTAGCTTTTGTCTTTAATGATTAAAAAAAAAATTGAATGGGAGGTAATTCTCCAATAAATACAAATTAAAATTAATTCAATAAATAAATGTATCACACAGAAAAGAAAATCAAATATTTTTGTAGTTAAAGCATAGACAACCTGTTTACAACCTTCTAAATATGTTTTTTTTTTTACATTATTAGAGTCCTCTAGCTGTGATATAACATCCCTATAGTCACCTTAACACTGGAATTCGCGATGAAGTAGATATAATAAGAGTAACTAAGACTTTTAAGTTGGCCGAAGAAGGAGAGGAGGAAGGTGTGTCCGTAGGAGGAGAGAGAAAAGGACTGCTAAGAGTCTAGAACTAAGAGTTGGGACTTTGAATGTTGGAACTATGACAGGAAAAGGTAGAGAATTAGTTGACATGATGCAGAGGAGGATGGTAGACATATTGTGTGTCCAGGAGACCAGGTGGAACGGTAGCAAGGCTAGAAGCTTAGGAGCAGGGTTCAAGCTGTTCTATCATGGAGTAGATAGGAAGAGAAATGGAGTAGGGGTGATTATGAAGGAGGAGTTTGCTAGCAACGTCCTGGAGGTAAAAAGAATGTCAGAGTGATGAGCCTAAAGCTAGAAATTGAAGGTGTGATGTTCAATGTTGTTAGTGGGTATGCTCCACAGGTAGGATGTAAGATGGAGGAGAAAGAGACAGTCTGGTCAGAACTGGATGAAGTGATGCAGAACATCCCCAGTTGTCATTGGTGCGGACTTCAATGGGCATGTTGGTGCAGGAAACAGAGATGATGAGGAGGTGATGGGCAAGTTTGGTATCCAGGATAGGAACGCAGAAGGACAGATGGTGGTCGACTTTGCAAAAAGGATGGAAATGGCTGTAGTGAATACTTTCTTCCAGAAGAGACAGGAACATAGGGTGACCTACAAGAGTGGAGGTAGGAGCACACAGGTAGACTACATCTTGTGTAGAAGGTGTAACCTGAAGGAGGTCAGTGACTGCAAAGCAGTGGTAGGTGAGAGTGTAGCCAGACAGCATAGGATGGTGGTGTGTAGGTTGACTCTAGTGGTGAGAAGGATGAAGAGGGTAAAGGCAGAGCAGAGGACAAAATGGTGGAAGCTGAAAAAGGAGGAGTGTTGCGTGACTTTTAGGAAGGAGTTGAAAAAGGCTATGGGTGGCCAGGAAGTCCTTCCAGATGACTGGACAACTACAGCTACTGTGATCAGGGAGACAGGTAGGAGAGTACTTGGTGTGTCATCTGGAAGGAAAGTAGATAAGGAGACTTGGTGGTGGAATGAGGAGGTGCAGGAGTGTATACAGAGTAAGAGGTTAGCTAAGAAGAAGTGGGACACTGAGAGGACTGAAGAGAGTAGACAGGAGTACAGAGAGATGCAGCGTAAGGTGAAAGTAAAGGTGGCAAAGGCCAAACAAGGGGCTTATGATGACTTGTATGCTAGGTTGGACAGCAAGGAGGGAGAGAAAGATCTATACAGGTTGGCAAGGCAGAGGGACAGAGATGGGAAGGACGTGCAGCAGGTTAGGGTGATGAAGGATAAGGATGGAAGGGTATTGACAGGTGCCAGTAGTGTCATGGGAAGATGGAAAGAGTACTTTGAAGAGTTGATGAATGAGGAAAATGAGAGAGAACAAAGAGTAGAAGAGGTGACTGTTGTGGACCAGGAAGTAGCAAAGATTAGTAAGGAAGAAGTGAGGAGGGCATTGAAGAGGATGAAGAATGGAAAGGCACTCGGTCCTGATGATATACCTGTGGAGGTATGGAAGTGTCTAGGAGAGGTGGCAATAGAGTTCCTGACCGGGTTGTTTAACAAGATCTTAGATAATGAGAAGATGCCTGAGGAATGGAGGAGAAGTGTGCTGGTGCCCATTTTTAAGAACAAGGGAGATGTGCAGAGTTGTGGCAACTACAGAGGAATAAAGCTGATGAGCCATACAATGAAGTTATGGGAAAGAGTAGTTGAAGCTAGACTAAGGGCAAACGTGAGCATTTGTGAGCAGCAGTACGGTTTTATGCCAAAAAAGAGTACAACAGATGCAGTATTTGCTTTGAGGATGTTGATTGAGAAGTACAGGGAAGGTCAGAGGGAGCTGCATTGTGTTTTTGTAGATCTGGAGAAAGCTTATGACAGGGTGCCCAGAGAGGAACTGTGGTATTGTATGAGGAAGTCTGGAGTGGCAGAGAAGTATGTTAGAGCGGTGCAGGACATGTACGAGGACTGTAAGACAGTAGTGAGGTGTGCTGCAGGTGTGACAGAGGAGTTCCGAGTGAAGGTGGGACTCCATCAGGGATCAGCTCTGAGCCCCTTCTTGTTTGCTATGGTGATGGACAGGCTGACGGACGAGGTTAGACAGGAATCTCCATGGACTATGATGTTTGCAGATGACATTGTGATATGTAGTGAGAGCAGGGAACAGGTGGAGGAGAAGCTTGAGGGGTGGAGGTTTGCCCTGGAAAGGAGAGGAATGAAGGTCAGCCGCAGCAAGACGGAGTACATGTGTGTAAATGAGAAGGAACCAAGTGGAAGAGTGAGGTTACAGAAAGAAGAGATAAAGAAAGTGGAGGATTTTAAGTACTTAGGGTCAACAGTCCAGAGCAATGGAGAGTGTGGAAAAGAGGTGAAGAAGCATGTGCAGGCAGGCTGGAATGGGTGGAGAAAAGTGTCGGGTGTGATGTGTGATAGAAGAGTTTCAGCTAAAATGAAAGGAAAGGTGTACAAAACTGTGGTGAGACCAGCGATGTTGTTTGGTTTAGAGACAGTGCCGCTGAGGACAAGACAGGAGGCAGAGCTGGAGGTAGCAGAGATGAAGATGCTGAGGTTCTCTTTGGGTGTGACCAGGATGGACAGGATCAGGAATGAGCACATCAGAGGGACAGCACATGTTAGAGGTTTTGGAGATAAAGTCAGAGAGGCCAGACTGAGATGGTTCGGACATGTCCAGAGGAGAGATAGTGAATATATTGGTAGAAGGATGCTGAGTTTTGAATTGCCAGGCAGGAGGCCTATAGGAAGACCAAAGAAGAGGTTTATGGATGTAGTGAAAGAGGACATGAAGGTAGTTGGCACAAGAGAAGAGGATACAGAAGACAGAGTTAGATGGAGGCAATTGATGCGCTGTGGCGACCCCTGAAGGGATAGGCCGAAAGGAAAAGAAGAAGAAGAAGACTTTTAAGACACAAATAAGACTTGTGCTTGAGTGTGTTACTTTAAATGTGTTCCCCAGGGGAGCGGGCAGACAGAAAATGATGTCAGGGGATCAGAGTTGAATTTTAGCTTGGCCACAACAGTAGTCTGGGTTATAATTATTACAGTATTGTGCATGCTGCCGTTACATTACAGTAACCTTACTGACATCTGGTGACCAATGTGGAGTACTACATATCAGTCAGTGTTTTTGAATGCATCTTCTGAATGCCTTATATTTGTATTTTACTTTATTTTGACATTTTTATTCTTGGAAATGGTTGATTTAGAAAAAAAATACGTACTATTTGCGTCAATGTGTATGTTTTTTGACCAATAATAGGCCACATTTAACCAGAAACCCACATGAGCGGCTAGTACGGCGTTATCCTGTATCATAGGCTACATGAGCTTTGTGGAAAGCAAATTACAAAAATACAACACGTACTTCATTTATTCGTTTTCTATACCGCTTATTCTCATTAGGGTAAAACGGATATTTCAAAATGCCGCAAGGCATGCTGGGCAGTCCCGCTGCAACAACAATAGGCGCTATGAACAATAACATTGGACACCAAAAGGATCTTAACTCCGCCTTGTTTATTTCTCTGACTGCGTCACCAACAAGGTTAGCAATCAAGCAAAAATGCGACAAACACGGCAACATGTTGGGAGAAAGAGTGGCACAATCCACCCAGCATGCCTTGCGGTGGGAATACGTGTGTGTTTTTTGCCACGGATATTTTTGTGTATGCTCACACGGTGCAGTAGGTAGCTTACTTGGTGCGTCGCGTGTGTTGCCGTGACTTTGATCCCAAAATGCTTCGCCTTTTTGCCTTCTTTCAGGCACGCTACCCCCAAGCTTTTCCAGCATCCTTTCCACTACAATTTAAAAAATGACTACACTGTGTTCTCCAACAATGCCGNTTTTGCCTTCTTTCAGGCACGCTACCCCCAAGCTTTTCCAGCATCCTTTCCACTACAATTTAAAAAATGACTACACTGTGTTCTCCAACAATGCCGCGGAATACCAATTATGATTATGGTCCTGCGAAAGCCCTCAGGCACAAATAATGAAATGATGACTTTCATCTTGTTTTGGCTTATGACAGCTTTGCATTAACTTGCAGCCTTATTTTGTTTTCCTACGTTGCATGTGATGGAGCCACAATTGTTTCAAGTGCTACAGCAATGTCCCAATAATGTGTCCTTATGTGTATTATTAGCAGTTTTGCTGCCATTTACTTCAATCAGTATGTGCTGCAAAGTGTGTTAGAATGGTGCCATATGCATATAAAGTGGACCCGAGTCGTATATATATATATATATATATATATATATGAGAAGGAAAACGTCATATAAAAACTTCTGAAAGCTTTAATAAACATAACGGTGATGTTATCATGTTGCACGATAGAATTAAGCAGAAATGGACACACATTCATAAATCCATCCAACTTTGCTGCTGCAGTATTCTGGAGCTGGACCAGGTGGTTCGAGATGAGTGTGGAAATATCCTGGACCCCGAGCAGGCCAGCGTCATTAGCCTTTTCCGGGCTCACGAGGAGGCCACTGCGAAAATCAAGGAGCGTTTAAAGGAGGAGCAGGTAAGCCAATTCAACCTGCCATTCAAGGTCCTGATCGTTTTGATGCTATTCATTTTCCCTTTCAGAAAAGGTTTTCATTAAGATGGAACTGCATGAAAATGTCAGGGTTATTATTTCACTGTACTTGCTCTTCGTGTCTGCAGCATGAATTATTCTCGTCATTATACATTGCATGGGGTTAAATTGAGATCTGCTGTACATTTTAACAGTAATTCATTAGGAAGATCTAGAATGAGTGATGTACGCCTTCTATGAGGAACACCTGCTAGCAGCACAACCCCAACATTTTTATAGTTTCGAAGGTGCCATATGATACCATGCTTGAACCACATGGGAAAATGTGCTCCCACTACGTGTCAGTAATCCTACTCTAATGCAGTTGTTTTCTGACACACAAGCACCAGGCTTGATGGCCGCAACGACTGGTTCGAATTATCTCACAACAGGCAAAATCATAAAAGTCACAGCAACAACACGGGTTAGGGTGGCGGCCATAACCCACGCCAAACTCTGAACCCCTGATGTCACTTCCTGTTCACCTGTCACTCGGCTCCCCCAGGAAAACCCGTTTATAGCAACACACACGAGCCGAATCTCGTTAATCTCTTAAATGGTTCATTTGCTTTTAATTGATCTACTACTAAGGCTCTAATAATTTTAAAACTGTATTCAGAAGGATGTAATATATGCTCTAACTATAACAATATTCCATTTATAAAGAAGCAATCGTATTACAATTTCCATCCATCCATCCATTTTCCACCGCTTATCCGGGTCCGGGTTGCCGAGGGAGCAGCTTCAGTAGGGAAGTCCAGACTTCCCGGTCCCCAGCGACCTCTTCCAGCTCCATCGGGAGGACACCAAGGCGTTCCCAGGCCAGCTGTGAGACATAGTCCCTCCAGCGTGTCCTAGGTCTTCCCGGGGGCCTTCTCCCGACTGGGCATGCCCGAAACACCTCACCAGGGAGGCGCCCGGGAGGCATCCGGACTAGATGCCCGAGCCACCTCAACTGGCTCCTCTCGATGTGAAGGAGCAGCGGCTCTACTCTGAGCTCCTCCCGGATGGCCGAGCTCCTCACCCTATCTCTTAGGGTGAGTCCAGCCACCCTACGAAGGAAACTCATTTCCGCCGCTTGTATCCGCGATCTCATTCTTTCGGTCATGACCCATAACTCATGACCATAGGTGAGGGTGGGAACGTAGATCGATCGGTAAACAGAGAGCTTTGCCTTCCGGCTCAGCTCTCTCTTCACCACGACGGTCCGGTACAGCGACCGCATTACTGCAGATGCTGCACCGATCCGTCTGTCGATCTCACGCTCCAACCTTCCCTCACTCGTGAACAAGAACCCGAGATACTTGAACTCCTCCACCTGAGGCAAGACCTCACTCCCAACCCGGAGGGTACAGTCCACCCGTTTCCGACTGAGAACCATGGCCTCGGATTTGGAGGTGCTGAGTCTCATCCCAGAAGCTTCACACTCAGCTGCAAACCGCTCCAGTAAACGCTGAAGGTCACAGCCTGATGAGGCCATAAGGACCACATCGTCTGCAAATAGCAGAGACGAGATCCTAAGGTCACCAAGCTGGACTCCCTCAACACCTTGACTGCGCCTAGAAATTCTGTCCATGAAGATTATGAACAGAATCGGTGACAAAGGGCAGCCTTGGCGGAGGCCAACGTTCACCGGAAACAAGCTCGACTTACTGCTGGCAATGCGAACCAGGCTCCTGCTTCGATTGTACAAGGACCGAATGGCACGTAGAAGCGGACCATCAATCCCGTACTCCCGGAGCACCCCCCACAGGACACCACGAGGGACACGGTCGAATGCCTTTTCCAGGTCCACAAAGCACATGTAGACTGGTTGGGCAAACTCCCACATACCCTCGAGTACCCTTGCAAGGGTGTAGAGCTGGTCCAGTGTTCCGCGACCGGGACGAAAACCACATTGCAGCTCCTCTAACCGAGGTTCGACTAACGGTCGTACCCTTCTCTCCAGCACCCTGGAGTAGACTTTCCCAGGAAGGCTGAGGAGTGTGATCCCCCTATAGTTGGAACACACCCTCCGGTCACCCTTTTTAAAAATGGGGACCACCACCCCGGTCTGCCAGTCCAGAGGTACTGTTCCTGACTTCCATGCAATGTTGTAGAGGCGTGTCAACCAACACAGTCCTCCAACATCCAGAGCCTTGAGAAANAAAAATGGGGACCACCACCCCGGTCTACCAGTCCAGAGGTACTGTTCCTGACTTCCATGCAATGTTGTAGAGGCGTGTCAACCCAACACAGTCCTCCAACATCCAGAGGTATTACATTTTTTTTTTAATAAAGCAATTTATTGCAAACAAGCATTAAAGTGAAATGGGTTGTTCATCAGCTGGTCAAAGGTTTAAGAGCACAGCCTTTAAAAGCCAAAATGTGGCGTCCCCGTCAGTTTTTGTCAGGTATTCACACGGTCATGATCTCTCGATGGCAAAGGCAAAAAAAGCGTTCTCTTTTTGTGCTGCATAAGCGAGGCCTCTCGCAGCACACCATTGCTGCTGAGGTTGGACAACCCGTTAGACTGTCCTTTGAAACTTCTTCAGAGATCCTGAGGGTTATTGGTTGACCCAAAAAAATGTCAACGAATCCCTCGACACCGGACTGTCTTTGACCCAGATGAAGGTTGTTACTTGTGCCGGGTGCAGTCCAATAACCATCAGGTGGCATCTGCGAGGGAAGGGATTTAAGAACAAAAAACGTCTTCACAGGCTTTGTCTCCTCCAGTGCCACAAAATTGCCCGTTTGGAATTTGCAGGAGAGCACCAAACATGGGACATTGAAAGGTGGAAGAAAGTTTTATTCTCTGGTGAGGAAAAATGTAACCTTGGCGGTCCTGATGGCTTCCAATATTACTGGCATGACAAGGAGATCCCACCTGAGATTCTTGCCACACGGCACAGTGTAGGTGACACCATCATGATCCTTTAATGGAACAATGGAGCTTCAGGTTGTTCAGGGGCGTCAAACGGCAGCTGCACTTCACAAAGGACTTCTTCCAGAGGAAAAGGCTCACTCTATTGGACCATCCTGCATGTTCTCCCAATCAAAATCCAATTGAGAACATTGATGGATGAATGGCTAAGAAAGTATAGAAAAACGTACATCAGTTCCAGACGGTGGGCGCCCGCCATGAAGCCATCTTCACCACCTGGACCAAGGTTCCCGCTAGCCTCCTGGAATCACCAAGACCGGCACAGCTACTCATTACTTGTCCTTTTTGAACAGTCTTAGACTTTGGATCAGCCAAGTAGCCAAATTCACTTGAAAGCTTGTTTGCAATGAGTTGCTTGCTCAAAAAATGTTTTTTTTCTCACTCCCATTTCTTCTTTCTGAATTAGGAAGCTCTACTCAGAACCTCCCTAAGATCCAACAGCGCATACATTCTTGCAACTTTTCCACCGGTTTTAATATTTGGATCAGGAGTGTACCACATGCAAGAAGGTTACAGTGGGGCAGGGTCAACACTAGCTTTGTGCTAACATTACACTCACATCTGAACAGCAACACCGGGCCGCTTTATATTAAGATGTGTAGAGAAGCCTGTGTTTTGTGGTAGGCATATGCACCGGGTGGGCTCTTCTAACTAGGAGCGGGTCGGAGGTGTCGTTGTCCACGAGGAAGGAGGTTTTTCAAACTCGAAAAGTGCGGTAGAGAGATCTCCTTTCTCAGGGGCTGGTGTTATTTTTAGAACATCATTAAAAAGTCAGTTTTGCACGACACGTGAACCCCGAATGAGAAACGTAAATGTGTCACACTACAGTCCAACGTTCAGACGGAACACAGCGGGTTCTCGGCACGGATCCAGTCGTCGCCCACGCACAGCCTCTACGTCTTTGTCAGGAACTTTGTGTGCCGCGTGGGAGAGGATTCGGACCTCTTCATGTCCCTCTACGACCCCGTCAAACAGAGCATCATCAGGTATCGATGACACGTTGTATACGCACCCACTCACCCCGAGACAGTTCCTACGCAGGAAGAAGAAACTCTCCGCCGCAGATATTAATAGTATCATAAAATCGTATCTATTTGGCTTCATGCTGTGCGCCTCCAATGTTTTCAGACACAGCAAAGACACCGTTATTTCCCCGCCTCTCGCATGAGGCAAACGCTTCGTGGCATTTTCTGCTCTTAGCTTTGAGAGACTTTCATTTGTCTCGTTATCTTTGTGTGTGCATGCGCATGCTCGGTGCGTAAAAACCCTACACGTCACCAGATCAGTGGCAGCCGTTCAAGGATGGGACGCCCATGATTCTCCGGCGTGCGTCGTAACTGTGTTAGTTTATCTTTGATGTAGTTCCGCCTTTCGCTCCAAAGAAAAAGTCGGCCAAAGCTGCCGGAGCTTTGAACATTTCACTGTCCATCAAAATGGGATTCCGCCTCAGACAGATCATCCAAGCATCATGCAGAAGCCGTGCGTCCAGCCCAGTCAGCCCGCTGCCCTGTAGACCACCTGGAGATACCGAGCGTCTGATGGGCGTGACAAAGCCCGGCAGTTATCCAATGACCGCCCAGTTTGGCGCAGCGGAGCAACCCACTCTACGCTTCCCCATCCAAGTCAGTAGATGCTCAGCGTCTGCTCAGCCTTAGCGGTTTGCGGATGACCACTTTAGAAGAAAGTGCTTCACTTTAAAAGCAAATGCGGCTTTACCTGCATATTTACTTTCGCCAAGCACAAGCGTGGAGGTTTTTGCCCGGAATTGTCGGAAATGCAATACGGAACTTCTTCTTTTCCTTTCGGCTTATCCCTTCGGGGTCACCACAGCGAATCAATTGTCGCCATAAATAAAAAAATAATGAAATAACACTCCTACAGTCACCTTTATGTTCCTATTATTTTTTTCTTTGCATCACATTGAGCAACTCCAATGCACTGGCTACATGCTAGCGTGCGACTGAGCTAACTAGTTAGCCTCCAGTTTGTTTATTCTAAACTTGAGAAAGGCTTTCAAATGGAGTGGGGATAAGGGATAAAGTAATAAGTCAAAAACCTACCACTTCCACATGGAATGGGAGGAGAACTTGACCAGAATACTACATGTGACTTGTCTTTGGGTATTTTTTTGACTAATAGTAGGCAACAAAACCACAAAATGCCAACCATTTATTGATGAGGGGTTGTAATAAAGAGCGCGTTGAAAGTAACTCTTGTCTTTCATTAGTTTTTACTCCATTTTTAGTAACACGTGCGTACTATTTGAAAAGCACTACCATAATTGAGGGTTTTACAGCAATATATTAGAAACGTCCCTCAGGCTGAATGCAGTCTGGCGCAACATGCCAGTCTGAAAATTCTTGTACTGTACCGTAAGAACCAGTTCTTATTTTCCCCCATCCCGTTTCCTGCCTAAAGTGGATGAAACGATCACACACTCTGCAACGCTGTCTTTGCGGTGAATCAGAAACAATGCTATGCCAGAAATAAGAAAATGAAAAAGACAAAATTACAGGGCAGCGCGGCCTGATTGGCATCGCTTGGAGGATGCTGCCAGTAATCGTGCAAAGCCCCGCCACTCACTGTCATGTTGGCGAGCTCTGCCTCAGCCTGCTGGCCTGAATCCTTTGGAATTTGCTTCAGTTTGGAATTCACCGCAACACAAGCAGGAGATGCTTATGGTTTTCCAAATGTTTCTGTGATGGATAGCGAATACTCACAATTGTGAGAATAAATACTGTACATCAACCCTTTCACAAACGTCATGCACGGTTACACACACACATGCATGTGTGTCATGTCGTGAGCTGATCCCGTTGAAGTGGACCGCCGTGGTCACTGATAGCGCAGTTACCCTACCTTTTGTCTCCATTGAATGCGGCGACCGGTCAGACTCGCCAATGCATTTTATGTGAACTAAGCATGCAAAATGGCTTGTTGCACTTAGAAAACTTGAAAGTCAGCCTTTCAGTGCACACGGCTATGAATTTCAAACAAAACATCTAGAAGTTTGCATACATTCCAGCAAATAAGTGGATGACGGCACTCTTGTGTAGTGGCGCAACCTAGTGGGACTTGCACTTCATTGCTAAGAATGCCGAAAATTCAGCAAAAATTGAAGAGGCTGACCCCCAGGACGGGACCGTTATGAGGTCCGAAGGCGCACACGTTCTAAACATTTGCTAAAAACATGTGCAAAGACATACATGACTGTCTAATTTTTTATACAGTCATGTATGAAAAACTAGCTAACTCTGATCTGTGAACAAAAACTGTTCAGAATGGAATATACTTGCAGTTTTGTCGCGTATGAACTGTATACTGCACAGTCCAATTGCATGATTACACGTTACGACTACAGCATACAGTCGTCCCTCGTTTATTGCGGCTAATTGAGTCCAGACTCGACGTCGATAAGTGAATTTAAGCTTAGCAAAGTAGCATTCAATATTAATAAATTGAATGTTTTCATTGTTAGAGCATAGGAACCTGTTTATGGCTTTCTAAACACATTTTTTAGCATTTTTAGAGCCCTCTAGACATGAAATAACACCCCTACAGTCACCTTTACGTGCCTATTATTTTGTTGTTTTTCTATCACATTGAGCAACTAATGCACAGGCTAAGTGGATCACTGCAGGGACACGCTACATGCTAGCATGCTACTGAGCTAACTGATTAGCCTCCAATTTTGTTTATTCTAAACGTAAAGGGTTTCAAATGGAGTGAGGATAAATTAATAAGCCCCAGATTTACCACTTCCACACTGAATGGGAGGAGAACTGGACCTGACATGTGACTTTTCTTTCGGTATTTTTTCGACTAATAATAAGCAACAAAACGCCAACCATTTATTAATGAGGGCTGTCAAAAATAGTGAGTTAATGACGGTAACTAATGTATTTCATTTATTACACAAACATTTGTAGTCCATTTTTAGTAAAACGTGCGCACCATGTCACGTCATGTATCTCCAACTCGCAAACACGTCTCGTTTTGTGAATGTCCTCGTCCTGAGTTGCGTTCACTGACACAAAATCACAACCACATCTTTATTATGCGCGAATGTGTGGTCAGAATAAACAGACAAAGAAGAACAGTAACCGGGTATTGTTTTCTCTCACTAGCGTAACGTACCGCGGAAGTACTATCTGCTGCGTTTAAGGGCGCTTGGAATAAAAGTACAGCTACACTAAAAACGTGTGGAATCAGCTTAAGTTTTGTGGTGTCTTTGAACACAACCCTATAGATAAATAGATGGATAGTTAGATAAACATATTACATAAATAGGTAAAAAAAAAAGTCCAGTCCTGTGTGTGTTTTTTTTGCTCCCCCTCTGTTGTGTTGAAAAGCTGCATGGCGTGGGGGAGGAGTTATCCTCTCAGTCTTTCAGTGGAGCAGGACACTGATAGTAATTGGCCACCGAAACGGCTCTTCTGTTGGGAGATGATGGCGGTTTTGGCTTTATGGCTCATAATAATAATAATAATAATAATAATAAGTGTGATCCAAATGTTGTGCTAATAAAGAGATTAGCGTCAGGCAGATACATTAATTAGACATGTGGCGTCTTTTAGCTTGATTTAAATTTTCCGTCTTAATACAGTATATATAATATCAATCTGTCATTTATCATTATGTTCATAAAACAGCAAAACCTTCACACATCGTGGCATATTTATCAATTAGAAACCCCCAGAGTGGCGAGGGAGGACTTAAATGCTTAAACGCTTGTGTTTTTTTTGCAGCGAGAACTATCTGATTAGGTGGGGCAGCAAAGGATTCCCCAAAGAGATTGACATGCTCAACAACCTCAAGGTTGTCTTTACGGTGAGTGACCACAGGGGGGCAATGTCGCAGCATCCCTAACTGGCCATGACTTTCCATGCTCACGCTGGCCCTCCAAATAAGCCTCTCTCATCTGATTTGATCAGGTCTTCATATTCTTAAATTTCAATCTGTGTGTGTGTGACAGGATCTAGGGAATAAGGACCTGAGCAGGGATAAGATTTATCTGATCTGCCAGATCGTGCGTGTGGGCAGGATGGACCTGAAGGAGACCAACAAGAAGTGCACGCAGGGTCTCAGACGTCCTTTTGGAGTGGCAGGTGCATGAAGAACGCTTCTCTTTCTTTTCATCTACCGTAATTAAAGTTTCAAATTGTGCACTCTTACATTTCATTTTTAGTGTTGCCCCTGAAGGTCACCTGGGCCTTAATGAAGGTCCACCGTGAGCAGCCAAGTCTCACTTTTTTTCGGTTTTCATATCACCAGACATATACACATGTGCACAGCGTATATATATCTATGTATATACAGATACAGTATACACATATATATACAGTATATACACATACAGGCTGTATCAGTATCGGTATCTTTGACCATTCTTCTTTACAAAACTGTCAGGAATTGATGGTTTCCGAGCACGGACAGCCCGCCAGATTTTCAATCATATTCAGGTCTAGGGACTGAGGTTCCATTCCCGAATGCGGTACTTGTTCCTCTGCATGAGTGCCTTTGTAGAATTTGAGCAGCGTTTAGGGTTGTTGTCGTGTCCAACTTCTGATTCTTGAACATCGTTGGCAAGAATCTGCTGATACTGACTGGAATCCACACGACCTTTGATTTTCACAAGATTGTCAGTACCAGGATGATGGATCTACCACCAAAGTCTACTGTGGATTGGGTGGTGTTTGTCTTGGAATGCTGTCTTCTTCATCCCCCTCCTTGTTCCATCCAAATAACTCTATTTTAGCTTCATCAGTCTACAGCACCTTGTTCCAAAATCAAGCTCCAAATGTGCTTTAGAAAACCCCAAGCGACTCCGTTTGTGGCATGTGCGCAGAAACGTCTTCTTCCTCAAGAAGGAAAGTGCAAAGTGCGCTGAATAGTTGACCGATGCGCAGTGACGCCATCTGCTGCAAGATCATGTTGTAGGTCTTAGGAGCTGGTCTGTGGGTTGAGTTTGACTGTCCTCACCATCCCTTGCCTCTGCTTGTCTGAGATTTTTCTGGACCTGCCACTCTGGGCTTTAACCAGAACTGTGATTGTGGTCTTTAATTACCTCACTGTATTCTTCACAGTTGAAAGTGAAAGCTGGAATTTCTGAGCTAACTTTTTGTATCCTTCCCCCAAAACATGATGTTGTCATATCTTTGTTATCAGGTCATTTGACAGTTGTTTTGAGGCTCCCATGTGACCACACTTCGGAGAAGATGCAAAGAGGAGGACAACTTGCTTTTGGCCACCTTAAATGCCCTTTTTCATGACTGGCATGACCTGTGTATGTAGGTCAAGGGTCAATGAGCTTACCAAGCAAATGTTCTGTTCTAGTAATTAGTGCTAAAAGTATTCAAATCAATAAAACAACAAGGGTGCCCAAATTTATGCCCCTGCCTAATTTTGCTTAAATAATTATTGCACACTTTCTGTAAATCCTAAAAATTCATTTCACTTCTCAATTATCACTGTATACATATATAAATATATATATTGTATATATTTAGGTGTGTATGTACTGTGTGTATATATAAACAAATGTTTTCTTGTCTGCTAGTGATGGACATCAGTGACATCATCAAGGGGAAGGTTGAATGTGACGAGAAGCAGTTTTTCATCCCCTTCTGCCCGTATGTGCTCCTTCCTGCATCTCTTTGTGAAAGGAAAAATGTCACTTTGTTTCCAGAAGGCCCTCAAATGCATTCATATTTGTGCGTGTGTTTGTGTGTAGGGTTGTGACCGAGAACGACTTCCTCCACACCTTTCTGAACAAAGTGACGACGTCCCGGGGAGACAGCGGCGGCCAAGGTACAGTCGTCCGCCGACACTTCCTGTCCGTGTCGTCGTGAGCGGTCATGTGACGCCATGGATCATACGCTCCCTTTAGCTATTGTTTTCAGAAGGCATTTAATTTCCCACCCTCGCCATGTTCCCGACCCCCAAGCATGGAACTTTTATCTTAAGCTGCTACACCTGAAGGCCTTAAGAATAATCTTGATTTAAAAAAAAAACGGACCCGGGGCCCTTGGGTATCTTTTACTTAAACTACGAGTGTCCAAACATTTCCAGCGAGGGCCTAATAAATAGTGAAGGGTCCTGCATTTTTCCAAATATTTCAATTCTCTTCCTAAATAATCTTTTCAAAACATAACTATCTCAAAACATATTTTTCCAAAAATTACCACTATATTGCAAAAGAAGTGTCCCCTTCGGTGCTGGTGACGTGTGTGGGGGCACCTGTTGAAAAACTGGTTTAGCTGGTTTGCCCTTTTCAAATCCCCCTCAATGTGGGCGCCTTTCTTTGTGCTGCAGCCTGTGATGGTCTTCATGCCATGCGACACCTCCTTCATATTGTTGTTGTGCATCCTCTGTTGTATTGTCTTTCTGCACTGCTCCTTTGCCGCCCTTAGCTGGACTCTCAGTTCCTCTCAACCCTCTTGTGATCATTTTCAAAGCAAGACTCTTCTTCTTTTCCAGCTTTTTCAACTAAATGTACTCTTCAGATTATGTTTATTACTATGTTGTCTGCGACAGGCTTTATATATTACGCTCTAATAATGTCAGATGTGATCAATTTGGGCCATGGGTGTCTAAAGTGCGGCCCACGGCTGTTTTTTTATTGGCCCACTGCTGTTTTTTTATTGACCCACTGTAGATAAAAAATGAATGATGTCAAAATGTTAACGGAAAAAACAGAAAAAAATTCTGTCAATCCAAGAGTAACATCGTAATATGAGGTAACGTCATTTTATTTGCCTAAAGCTGAAATAAGAAACAAAAATATGTTATATATAAAAATCATAAGCGGCATAGAAAACGAATAAATAAAACTTTTTAATAATTTTATAATAATTAGAAATAAACAAAACCAAAAAATGTCATTTTTGGAAAATGAGGTTACATATAAGAAAAACAACAGCAAAATGCAAAAATCAGCTTAATTAAAAAGTGAAAATAAAAAAGTAAGTTTGTGATATTATGAGGAAAAATCATTTTAGTAGCATATTTATGAAATATTCAAGAAAAACACGTTTTGAAAGTTGTAATATTATCAAAAACAAAACAAAATGAAGTTGGAATTTATGGAAAAGGGTAGGGAAAAAGCTATAACATGATTGGAATACATTCTAAATATTATGGGTTTAAGGTCATGAAACTATGAGGGGAAAATGATTAGAAAAAAAGTAAGAATTGAAAAGGCAACAGCGGAATCGAAAGAGTGAAGTCTATTGTGATTATTTTTTCCAACTACTCTACTCTACTATCACAAAGCTGAGATGCTGTTTTTTTTCTTGATTGGAAAACATCAAAGTTGCATTTTGAAGCCATTTGTGTGGTGAAATGATGGCATTTGATCCAATAATGCATGGAAATGTTAGTGTGGGTACTGAATAGCAGGCATTCTACTACCGTCACTATCACCTAACCAGAAGATGGGCTCTTGCTTAGCGCCGCAAAAACAACAACTTCTTTGAAGATGTCAATTCTTCATCCCCAGCCTTTAAACCTTTTATATGTTGTCCTCCGGCAGCAATAAAAATGACAAATTGCACCAGTTGCTCTGGTGCAGCCATTGATTCATTCGTTCGTTTTCTATACCGCTTATCCTCATTAGGGTCAGGGGTGGATAACGAGGATGAGCGGTATAGAAAATGAATGAATGAATGTGGTGCAGCCATTATGGGATAAATTGTCCGGCCGTTCCCGGGAATTGATGCAATCCCGCCCTGCGATTATGCATAATATGATGCAAAAGATGCGGATGAATCTCAATTATGACATATAATGACAAAAAAACGACCGTATGCTGTTTTGTTTGCAATCCTGTCCTGTTTGCTCCCGCTCGCTGACGAGAACAATTATCTCGTTAAAGAGTGCCTGCGAGCTTACCCCGATTAAGGGTTGGCGTGTGCGTATCTGCGTAAAGCATGGAAGAGGGAAAAAATCACCCATTTTCTTTCTGACATCCGTTATTGAATCAGTTACGTTGCATATTGCGTAAGGCAGATCCTAATCAGGGCAAGCGGCGCGGAAAAGGCGGGGGTGTCCAAACTTCTTCCGCTTTGGTGTTTGGTAAAGCAACACGTGTACAGTAGATATACTAGGAAGTTCTATGCTGTATACTTCAAGAACATTAATGCATCTCAGCTTTGTCATAAAGGCAAGAATGTAGCAACTTTTACCATATTTGCTGTTGGTTTTTTTGCAAATATTTACACTCTTTTTCTTCATTAAATTTTTTGGTAATATTATCAGTTTGTTCCCATAATATTTTCACTTTATTGTCAATCTATTTCTCTATAATATTGTAAGATTTCCCCAACTTAATTTTCCTGCCCTATGCCTTTAAAAAAATCACTTCATGCTACTAAAATATTTCATCATAAACGCGACCCGGCCTCAAACAAGCGGAAGAAAATGGCTGGATGAATTATGTGACTTTTTAGTCCTTACAATACAACTCTTTGTCTTATTATTTTATTTTTTTTATTTTGCTATTGGTTTTTAAAAAATAATTTGACAAATATTTCAGCTTTCTTGTAATACAACTTTATCCCCATAATATTTACACTTTATGCTCATAATATTATCATTTTTGTCCCCTTACTAGATTTTCCTAAAACTTGATTATTTGTTCTGTTTTTTGCCCATATTATTACATATTTAATATTTCAAATTAATGTGACTAAAATTATTGTTTAATATTTCATTAGTAGTATTACTGTAGTATTACCAGAATATGTAGAATATTACTTTTTTCTCTTAATATTTTGACTTTGTTAAAAATGTGTATAATTTTACAATTCCTTCCACTTTTGTCATGTAAATGATTTTCCCTTAATATTATATATATATGTACTTTATTTATATACAGTATATGACTTTATATATATATATATATATATATATATATCGTTTATAAATAGTTTATAAACTTATAGTTTATAAGTTTATAAATATATTACTATATTTCCATAATATTAGGACTTTATTGTTTTCTTCCCATAATATTATGCAATAGAAACATCATTTTAATAGTTCAACTTTTTGCTACTAAAATGACTTATTTTTTTCTCACAATATTGCCAGTTCATCTCTTTAAATTGCAACTTTTTTTTTTTACATTTAGACGTTATTCTGGTAAAATTTCTGCTGCTTTTTTTTCTATGTTTGCTGTTGTTTTTTAAAGAAACATTTTTGAATATCTCAGCTTTTTTCTTGACCATTTTCTTTTAGAATATTATTATGACTTCATTCCTATAATATTTGGACTTTTTGCTCATAATATTATCATTTTTTCCCCCCAACTTAATTTTCTAAAAACTACTTCATTTTTTGCTTTGTGTGCTTCTCATGCTATTGTTTTATTATTTTATTATTTCCTATTTCAACTTTATGCATTTTTTTCTTCTCATTCTCTTGAAATTATGACATTTTCTTGTTAGATTGAACCTTTTTTGCTTAATATTTAGACTTTTAAAGCAGATGTTTCTATTTATTATTATTTTGTTTTAGTTTTCCCGGTCAACTATAATTTTAGAATGTGCCGCGGGCCATGAAAGAAACAGCCGGGGCCCGCAAATGGCCCCCGAGCTGCACTTTGAACACCACCGGTGTATTAATGTAAGTATTAACCTCCGTCCAGGACTGTGGGTGACCATGAAGGCTCTGATCGGCGATATCGTTCAGATCCGCAAGGAATATCCTCACCTGGTGGACCGCAGCACCGTAGTGGCGCGCAAGCTGGGCTTCCCCGAGATCATCATGCCCGGGGACGTCCGCAACGACATCTACCTCACCCTGCAGGGCGGGGACTTCGACAAGTACAACAAGACCACGCAGAAAAACGTGGAGGTCATCATGTGCGTTTGCGACGAGGAGGGCAAGGTCATACCGGTTAGAGCAGACGAGTCAACGGCAGCGTTTTTCCACGCGTACATTCCCCGCTCGGGTTTGACAGCTGCGTTTCTCTCCCACAAGAACTCCATCTGTCTCGGCGCCGGCGATAAGGCGACTAGCGAATACAAATCAGTCATTTACTACCAAGTCAAGCAACCCCGCTGGATGGAGACGTTTAAGGTGCTACGTTTATTCACGTCTTATTTCGGGTTTCACTCGTCAAAGCCCCGGCGGTGCGCGCCGCAGCCTTCAGAGAGATGACGATCGTGTTTTCTTTTCCTGTCCTACAGGTGGCCGTCCCTCTGGAGGAAATGCACAGAATCCATCTTCGCTTCATGTTCCGACACCGGTCCTCCCAAGAGTGTGAGTACGAGCGCGCGCCTCCGCCTCCGACGCTCCAGCTTCCTCCCCTGCATCCTCGTTCCTCTCGCCTCCAGTGGGCCTGATGTGACACAGACGGGACGCCACCGTCGGGGGCAATTTGGCAAATGACTCGAGGCGTCGTTGCACACACGCACACACACACACACACTTGATTATTCAAGAAGCTGTCATCTTCCCTTTTTGCCATCCCTTCTCACGCTCTCCTTTCTCCATGTGGTGCTCTGCACATCTCCAGCGAAGGACAAGAGTGAGAAGAAGTTTGCCATGTCCTACGTACGTCTGATGAAGGATGATGGGACCGTTCTACAGGATGGCCTTCATGACCTTATGGTCCTAAAGGTCAGCACCAGATTTGTATGTTTGTTTTTAAAGCTAGACAAAAATGTAGATCTTGAAATGTTCTCAGAGGTTCAACAATACTGTATTGAAAGCGTGTTGGTGAAGAAGGACTTACAGCTTCCATGTCTGTAGCATGCTGACAGATTGTTGGCTTTATTTTAGGATATGTAGCGAAGCCTGCTTTTTTTTTTTTTTTTAATACAATTTTAAATACATCCCAAAGGTTCCACAATACTTTATTGACCGCGCGTGCTGGACAGTTTTTTTTAAAGATGTGTAGCGAAGCCTGCTAAAAAAAACCCCAAAACATTTAAATAAATCCCAAAGGTTCCGCAATACTTTATTGAAAGGACGTTGACCAAAACGTTGTCGGGGTGCTGGACGGATAGTTGCCATAGCCCCAGGGTTTATTTAAAGATGCGTAGCGAAGCCTGTTTTAAAAAAAAAACAACAAAAAAAGTCCCGGAAGTTCCACAATACTACGTTGAACGTGCGTTGTCCCAAATGTTGTCTTGGTGAAGAAGAACTTACAGCTTCCATGTCTGTAACTGGCTGACAGGTATTTGGCTTTATTTAAAGATGTGTAGCGAAGCCTGCGTTGAAAAAGTCCCAGATGTTCCAAAATACTGTATTGAAAGCAGGTTGGCCCAAATGTTGTCTCGGTGAAGAATGACACAAAGAACTGTAAACTTTGGTCCAATAACACTGGCCTCTCATTACGGATGTTCCGATCTTTTTGTAAACAAAATCAACAGGGAAGCTCTTTGTTATGGCGGAACCTTCAAGACTCTTTTTGGCTGCGTTCACGCTAACGTGAGACCAGGTCAGATCACATTGATTTTGAATTCTATCCAACCCTGCATCCTTGGAGGAAACAAAGAAAATAAGAAATGGCTCCTTTTTGCAACCGAGACAAATAGTTTGTTGCTGCAGGTGGAAGAGCAACACTACTGATTTGGCGTTCTCTCCGCTCCGTGCCAAACCGGTTTGTTTTTAGACGGGCTCAAATATGGAAAGATACATGCTAGCACTTCAATATGTCTTGAACAAGTAACATACCGTAGTTTCCGGCGCATGCAGTGATGCGGATCATTTCTGGTCGTGGTCGATCTTAGGGCCATTTACGCTTTTTGCTGTGGTATGATACCGATTTGGTAGCATAGCTCGTAAAACTTAAAATTTATTAACGCCGTATTTTTTAGACAATGTCTAAAATAATTAACATTTGCCACTGCTGCGTGCTGGGGAGGACGGCATAAGACCGGGGTGCTGATTTGCCTTTGGGGCGGGAGTGGCGAGGGAATCGCGGAGCTGTCCGGGTCCGACAGTGAAGAGGACGCCTTTAGTGGTTTGAGTTCTCAGTAGGAGGATGAGGACAGCCACGAATAACTTCTGTGGTAGGCAGTATTGCATGCACTCTTTCGGAAAAAAACATTCATTTAACTGCTGTAAAAGTACGAAAATGACATTTCTGTGTACTAAATATCCCATATTTTGACGTGGACACCTGCGACTTATGCAAGAACAAATCCTGTTTTCCTTTTAAATGTTGTAGTCCGGAATGGCATAATAATGTAATATTGCTCAATATCGGTAGGCCGCACGGTGGTTGAGTGGGTAGCACAATGGCCTCACAGTCAGAAGGTTCAGGGTTCGAATCCCCGTTGGGCATCTCTGTGTGGAGATCAGGTCAGCGCTATGTTCTCTGAATTTTGTCTCTAAAATATATGTTAGTTGGTTATACACCTGGGGTCGTGGAAGATCTGGGTCCAAATCTCCATGTGGAATTTGCTTGTTCTCCCCGTGCGTGCGTCGGTTTTTTCCGGATATTCCGGTTTCCTCCCACATTCCAAAAACATGCGTGTTAGGGTAATTGACGACTCCAAATTGGCCATCGGTATGAATGTTAGTGTGAATGTTTGTTTGCTAATATGTGCCTTGCTATTGACTGGCGACCATTCCAGGGTGTACCCCGCCTCTCGCCCAAAGCCAGCTGGGATAGGCTCCAGCATACCCGCGATCAGAATGAGGATAAGCGGTATAGAAGATAAATGAATGAGTCAATATTGGTATTGGTTTTTTTTCCGTATAATGAAAACCAATATAGCCAGGGGTCGATCAGCCACCAATCAGTATCGGGAGATTTCCATGAAAACTTGCAAATGCCGATACTTGCCTTTCAACGCCGATCCCAAGAACCGATCAGCGGTGGCTAACACTATTGCATCCATCATTTCAGTGGTGCCGTATCGTGACCTAACCAACATTTTTGGCAGCGTGGTCTTCCCACTTTCCCCTCCCACAAAACGTTCCACATGGCAGACATGTTTGTTATGAACTGTCAACACACATCAGGTGGTAGCACGTTAACCAAGACATTTGACGGACTATGGTGAGTTTTGTGGGCTCACACTCCCGCGTAAGTGCGTGACAGTCAGAAGGAAAAGCTAATAACCCGAAAAATAATTGAATTACTTGGACGAGATGACCACCAATGTACCACCGATGTACTCTCACATCCAAGCTTATCTTAAAGAAGACTCGTCGTCCTCTGGAAGTTTCACCATGCACTATGATTTTTATGGTTCCTTTTTTATCATATGGCAGGGGTGCAGCCAGGAATTCTACGTAGGTCCCATGATAAAAGTCAAGCTTGCCCCCGCCAAAAGACCTCATTATAAATAAATGGGGAAAAAAAACAGATATTGATATCATTTGGTATCGGAATCAGAACCCGAGAATGGCCGATATCGGCACAAAATCCAATATCGGGCATACTTAGTACATATAAATAGAAATATGACCTGGAAAGGAGAAATGTTAGCACCATCAGTAAAATATGGTGCACGTGCAGCCGGCCTGGATGCGACATTCGGGCCACCCAAACAGGCTGAGTGAAGGTAAATAGATTTCATGCCTAATGAGCCGCAGGTAAGAATGAATCCACTTATTGATTAATTGTCAAGCACGGTGAAGATTAATTACTCCTGATGTACTCAGAGACCAAACGGATGGTCTCCCTTGCCCCGTTGCTCAACGATCTCCTGTTATCACTTCACTTCTCTCAATCTCTGAGACACCTCAAGCTTAGTCCTTCTGTTTGCCTCACTTACTTAACATAACTCATCGGGGGCCACCTATGATTGGAACTAATCCAGAAATGTGTGTTTTCCAGAATTTCACTAAGCAGAATTTAGTGAAAGATGACTGAATGCATGTTGTCGTCGCAGGGTGACAGCAAGCGCATGGAGGATGTCAGTTCCTACCTGTCCTTGCCCTCCACCCGCCATCACCACGGGGACCTCCACAAGGGGGTGCTGAGCCGCAGCACCAGCAATGTGAGCGGGAGCGGAGGCGGCCTGTCGGTCAGCTCCAGAGACAGTTTCACCATTTCCACCTTGGTCTGCTCCACCAAGCTCACCCAGAATGGTAACGTGTGGTTTTTGTGTTGTTTCTTTTGTGTCAGCCACCCCCGCCCAGTGAAATGACAGACCTGCCCAAAATACGGCAAACTTTAAAAGGTGCCGTGTTACAGTTTTCAGCTTGTAACGAGTAACACTGAAATTCTACCCGACGTTTCTACTCGTTTTTAACAAAGACAAAGTTCAGAACAATGGAGTGGAAAGCTTGGACAATGCTCAGGTGGAGGCTTATACTTCAAGATCGCAGATTCGCTCATTTCACCGTCAATCAAAAAGGGATTCCGCCTCAGACAGCTCATTCAATCATCATGCAGAACCTGAGGGTCTGGGCCAGCCCACTTCCTCATAGACCCCCAGAGACGCCGAGTGTCCGAGGGCGAGACAAAGCCCAGCCCTTATCCAATGACAGTCCAGTTTTGTTCAGTGGAAAAACCCACTCTACACTTTCCCATCAAACACGCACCAGACTTTTCACCAACGACAGGCGTTTATTATTTTATACCTATTTGTCTCCCAGCAGGCACAATAATCATCAGCATCATAACAATGCTTTGTCTGCACTCCTGCACTGAATTGAAGACATTTATTTGCAACACACACGAGCACGAGTCTTATTTATGTGTTAAATGGCGTATTTTCTCTGATTTTATTTACTATATTGTGACTAGACATGAAATAACCCCATACAAGGCTCTAATAATGGCGAAAATCATACCGTTTTTTTTATGATCTACCTACAAAAACATTCCATTAATTAATGCTGCGTCCCACTTTGCGTATGTGGGGCCAATTAACTGCAATAAAGGAGGGGTTACAACACACTGTTACTCTGCTCTTGTCCCGTGTGATAGATGCCAGAGATCACATTCTGTACATACAACAACGTAACAACGCAGCGCACATGAGAGGACAAGACTATCACGCTACAGTGCTAACATCGCAGTCTCGTTTTAACAACATCATGCGAGGCCGAAGAAAGACAACTTGATCGAGACAATATTCTAACATTATTTTTAAGAAAAGTACATTGGAGTGAACAATGTACTCGTTGAACAAGTAAAATGTTAGAACAATGTTCTAACTATCGTGGGATCACACTCCTCAGCCTTCCCGGTAAGGTCTATTCAGGGGTTCTGGAGAGGAGGATCCGCCGGATAGTCGAATCTCGGATTCAGGAGGAGCAGTGTGGTTTTCGTCCTGGTCGTGGAACTGTGGTCCAGCTCTATACTCTCGGCAGGGTTTGCCCAACCAATCTACATGTGTTTTGTGGTCTTGGAGAAGGCATTCGACCGTGTTCCTCGGGGAATACTGGGGGGAGTGCTCCGGGAATATGGGGTATCGGACCACCTAATCCAGGCGGTTCGTACCCTGTATGACCGGTGTCAGAGTTTGGTTCGCATTGCCGGCAATAAGTCAGACCCCTTTCCAGTGAGGGTTGGACTCTGCCAGGGCTGCCCTTTGTCACCGATTCTGTTCACTACTTTCATGGACAGAATTTCTAGGCGCAGCCAGGGCGTTGAGAGGTTTCAGTTCGGTGGCCGCAGGATTCGATCTCTGCTTTTTGCAGATGATGTGGTCCTGTTGGCTTCATCGAGCAGTGACCTTCAACTCTCACTGGATCGGTTCGCAGCTGAGTGTGAAGCGGCTGGGATGAGAATCAGCACCTCCAAGTCCGAGTCCATGGTTCTCGCCCGGGAAAGGGTGGAGTGCCATCTCCGTGTCGAGGATGAGGTCCTGCCTCAAGTGGAGGATTTAAGTACCTCGGGGTCTTGTTCACGAGTGATGGAAGGATGGAACGCGAGATGGACAGGCGGATTGGTGCGGCGTCTGCAGTGATGCGGACTCTGCACCGGTCTGTCGTGGTGAAAAGAGAGCTGAGCCAAAAGGCAAAGCTCTCGATTTACCGGTCGATCTACGTTCCTACCCTCACCTATGGTCATGAGCTTTGGGTAGTGACCGAAAGGACAAGATCACGGGTACAAGCGGCCGAAATGAGTTTTCTCCGCAGGGTAGCTGGGCTCTCCCTTAGAGATAGGGTGAGAAGCACTGTCATCCGGGAGAGACTCGGAGTAGAACCGCTGCTCCTCCACATTGAGAGGAGCCAGATGAGGTGGCTCAGGCATCTGGTTAGGATGCCTCCCGAACGCCTTCCTTGGGAGGTATTCAGAGCACGTCCAACCGGCAGGAGGCCTCGGGGAAGACCCAGGACACATTGGAGAGACTATTTCTCTCAGCTGGCCTGGGAACGCCTCGGCATCCGCTGGGAAGAGCTGGAAGAAGTGGCCGGGGAGAGGGACCTCTGGGCTTCCCTGCATAGGTTGCTGCTGCCGCGACTCGACCTCAAATAAGCGGAAGAAAATGGATGGATGGACATTGGAGTGATATATGCCCGGACAGACACAAGTTAACAAGTCAACTGAGTGGAATTGGCATTGGTGAGGAATATTTTCTCGCAGGAGTTTGTAGTCTATCAAACGTTTGCAGCATTTCTGGAAATGCTGGCTTTTTAATTCTATTAAAGAGCAGCATATCTTCTGTGATACAGCAAAGCACGTTTTCTGTGGGCACACACCATTTTGCGCCGTTCCGTTACTGTTTATTTTGCCAAGGGGCTCTGGCACTTGGCTTTGCTCCTTTGCGATGCAACACTCTTTTGGTGTGCGTATGCAAGCGGCCCCGCCTCCCCCTCACAGAGACAGAGGCTTATTTTATGGCTGACAAGAGGGCTCACTTTGACATCTTGTCATGTTTTATCAGCTATCCAATTGGAAACGTTGGAAACGGCCAAGTATTTTTCTCCACATTCCGGAGTGGGAAAATCTTGAGTGGGAAAAAGGACTGGCAAATCCGCTACAATTTAAAAACCATAAGATCACCGCCCCTTCGCCCTCACGTAACCAGAACTGAGCTTTGACGACAAACCAACATAATATCAGAACATTTCAAGTGTGGTGACGCACGGAAGGCGGCAATCTCCCGACATTTTCTTGTCCAAAAATTATGCACATGTAATTCCACTTCCATTCCATTTCTAGACGAGCCTTGGGAACGCGGAAGCTGACGCACTTTTGCGCACGCGTTCTTTCTTCTTCTGGGCTTTGGTGTGGCACGCGGTTGTGTCCGTGTGTCTGTTCACAGCGCCACACGTAGGTGTGCCTTGTGTATTATGTCGTTCTGTCCGGATGCAAATACTCACAAGGGAGTGCAGAATTATTAGGCAAATGAGTATTTTGACCACATCACCCTCTTTATGCATGTTGTCTAACTCCAAGCGGTATAGGCTGGAAAGCCTACTACCAATTAAGCATATTAGATCATCGAACAATCAAGCGTGTCATTCAAAATAGTCAACAGGGTTGCAAGAAGCGTGTGGAAAAACCAAGGGCCAAAATAACTGCCCATGAACTGAGAAAAGTCAAGCGTGCAGCTGCCAACATGCCACTGCCACCAGCTTTGCCAAATTTCTAAACTGCAACAAGGCTGGAGTGCCCAAAAGCAGAAGGTGTGCCATACTCAGAGACATGGCCAAGGTAAGAAAGGCTGAAAAACCACCACCACTGAACAAGACACACAAGCTGAAACGTCAAAACCGGGCCAAGAAATATCTGAAGACTGATTTTTCTAAGGTTTTATGGCCTGATGAAACGACAGGGAGTCTTGATGGGCCTGATGGAGGGGCTCGTGGCTGGATCGGTAAAGGGCAGAGAGCTCCAGTCCAACTCAGACGCCAGCAAGGTGGAGGTGGAGTACTGGTTTGGGCTGGTATCATCAAAGATGAGATTGTGGGGCCTTTTTGGGTTGAGGATGGAGTCAAGCTCAACTCCCAGTCCTACTGCCAGTTTCTGGAAGACACCTTCTCCAAGCAGTGGTACAGGAAGAAGTCTGCATCCTTCAAGAAAAACATGATTTTCATGCAGGACATGCTCCATCACACGCGTCCAAGTACTCCACAGCGTGGCTGGCAAGAAAGGGTCTAAAAGAAGAACAACTAATGACATGGCCTCCTTGTTCACCTGATCTGAACCCCATAGAGAACCTGTGGTCCAGCATCAAAGGTGAGACTTCCAAGGAGGGAAAACAGTACACCTCTCTGAAAAGCGTCTGGGAGGCTGTGGTTGCTGCTGCACACCATGTTGATGGTGAACAGATCAAAACACTGACAGAATCCATGGATGGCAGGCTTTTGAGTGCCCTTGCAAAGAAAGGGGGCTATATTGCTCACTGATTTGTTTTTGTTTTCTTTTTGAATGTCAGAAATGTATATTTGTGAATGTTGAGATGCTATACTGGTTTCACTGGTGAAAATAAATCATTGAAATGGGTATATATTTGTTTTTTGTTAAGTTGCCTAATAATTATGCACAGTAAAAGTCACCCGCACACACGGATATCCTCCTTAAAATAGCTAAAACTAAAAACAAACTAAAAACTACTTCCAAAATTATTCAGCTTTGATATTAATGACTTTTTTGGGTTTCATTGAGAACATGGTTGTTGTTCAATAATAAAATTCATCCTCAAAAATACATCTTGCTTAACAATTCTGCACTCCCTACTAATCCCGCATAGTGTGGATGCGACTTTTTCCCAAGAACGTTCCCGTGTGGACAGGGCCTTAATCTTGCAAGATCTCACCAGATCTCATGGCATCCCCAATGTATACATTCATCTAGTTAGGGAAGAGGCTCTTCTGAGCGGCTCTTCAAAAGTGGAGCAAACATGTGAGTGTGTTAAAAAGATTTTTCTCTCGTTTGGCACTCAAAAGAGGATCTAGGGACGCTTAAAACGCCATCAAAATAAAATAGTGGGAAATATAGTATTTTATGTTCACGATGGTCTAATCCTCGTGTGGCGTTATGTCGCTTTCAAAAAGTAGTGACCCCAATTGTACCCACCCATCAGGTGTCCTCGGGGAAGCACGCGTTTGGGTGATTTGGGTGTTTTGAGCTTCTGCTAGATGTCTTCTGTGACATTATTTTGATAGGGCCACTCTGGGGACGTTCCATTGGCAGCAGAGGACATCTGAAGTTCAGAAAATGTACACAAACCCACACAAAAGTGCAGAAAAGGGTAGAGGTGAGGGTGTAAAAAATGCATCCATTTTTTGCGCCGCTTGTCCTCACTGCGGGTATCCTATCCCAAACGACTCCGGGTGACAGGTGGGGTACACCCTGGACTTGTCACCAGCCAATCGCAGGGCGTATATAGACCAGAGGTGGGCAAACGTTGTGCCTCGTGGGCCACATTGTGTTAAAAACGTTGGCAGAGGGGCCGCCTATATATGGGTGCTCGTTAGGGATGTCCCAATCCCATCTCCAGCATCGGGATCGGCTGCCGATCCGCTGTGTTTCTAAATCGGAAAAGATTGGCATCACAAGCCCGGGGATGTATGTCAATCATTTGACATACTATTAGCATGTCAAATGATTACTCCTACCCTAAAAGTATAGGAATGGTGGCTGAATAATCCCACGTCAGGATGGCTGTCATTCAGTTGGCCATTTTTTTGCATGTGTTGCAATAAAAATAAATAAATAACATTGCTCACTCCTTCACAGTCAAATGCCACTTGCTAGTTTTCTTATTCCATGCACTTACACTGCAAAGGCTTGCTCTAACCGGCATGCTGAACACCACTGCCCTCTGTAGCCCACACACTGAACAGCAGCCTGGATCAACACACTCTACACCCTTCTCTGCAGTATTTTGAAATAACAGTTTGTAAAACTGGGGCTGCACGGTGGCTGAGTGGTTAGCACATTGGCCACACAGTCAGGAGATCTGGAAGACCTGGGTTCAAATCTCCGTTGGGCATCTCTGTGTGGAGTTTTCATGTTCTCCCCGTGCGTGCGTGGGTTTTCTCCGGGTACTCCGGTTTCCTCCCACATTCCAAAAACATGCATGTTAGGTTAATTGGTGACTCTAAATTGTCCAAAGGTATGAATGTGAGTGTGAATGTTTGTTTGTCTATATGTGCCCTGCGATTGACTGGCGACCAGTCCAGGGTGTACCCCGCATCTCGCCCAAAGTCTGCTGGGATAGGCTCCAGCATCTCCGTGACCCTAATGAGGATAAGCGGTATAGAAAATGAATGAATGAATGAATGAATGAGTTTGTAAAACTGTTATTTCAAAAATACCCGCAAGGCATGCTGGGTAGTCCATGTTAACATCCCCCCTTGTTTACTTCTCCGACGCCCTCCTCGATATATTTAGCAATCAAGCAAAAACGTGACAAATGGCAAAATGTCTTGCGGCAGGAATACATATATGGGTAATTTTGACATGGGTATTGTGCCATCCATCCATTTTGTATGCCGTTTTTCCTAAACATAGGTATTTGTATGCCCTCATGGCGCTGTAGGTAGGTGACTTTGTGCATCGTGTGTGTTGACATGTTGTGTCGTTTTAAATGGCCTCTTTTGGACCAGCCACAGATTGCTTTTGACTATTTTGCCGACTCAAGCGTGCCACTGCAAGTCATCCTGCCGGCTACCTTAAAAACTGAATTTTCAAATGCCCAGTGAGACGAATTAAGACACTAGGCGGGCCCGGTGTGGCCCACGGGCCGCAGTTTGCCCACTCCTGACCTAGACAAAAAACCATTCACCCTCGCACTCATACCTATGGGCAATTTAGAGTCTCCAATGAACTTAACATGCATGATTTGGAATGTGGGAGGAAGACGGAGTACCCGAGGAAACCCAGGCACGCATGGGGAAGACATGCAAACGCCGCATGGAGATTCGGACCCAGATCTTCCACAGCCCCAAACTGTATAACCAACTAAAATCTATTTTAGAGACAAAACTCAGGGAACATCGCGTGACCTGATGGTGTCCTGCAGTTTTCTATGCGGCGATATAAGCTGAGGGGAAGGTCTGGGTGACTCTGTTGGCCTGTTTACAAGCGGGGGTGACTCAACGTGCTTATTAGGCTATTATTAATTTTCATATCAGTAGCAAGGGTGTGTACTGTAATCATAGCAGCGTTACGAGAACGATGTGAATACGCTGATTCTGTTAGTGTCTTGTGTTGTCACTTTGTCCTACGCAGTCTGGCAGGCGGCCATGTTTATAAAGTCGAGCACACATCCCCAGACGTGCACGCACACACTCGTGCAGCCAAGATAGTCAGGTAGATCTGACACAGGTGCCAGCACAGCAGCTGTTGCATGAGTCCATCACGATAATGAACATTAACCTTTGTTTGAATCACCGGCACCACGGGCGCTATAGCGCGCACACACACACACACACACACACACACACACAAGCAGGACACCGCCGGTGTTTTTTAAGGCCAAGCACCAGATGTGCTACTTGGCGTGTCACAAATTTCTGGACACAGGAGCAAATATTTCCTAGTAAACAGCCCCGCAGTTATGCGGACCTGTTTTTTTGGTTGCAAAGTGCTGCAGAACTAATGCCAGAATCCATTTCAAGTATCAGTCCGAGAAACAAATCAAGCTCCGGGGAATTCCAGCTTTGTTGTTCCTCTCACGGTGTAAGTAGCGATTTATTTCCAATGAAGCGGATAATCACCGTGTGCCACAAAATACCAAGCAAAAACCGTAACAGCTGTGTGCAGTTTTGTAGCGTTTTTTTCCTAATAGTCCCTCACCAGCACCTTCATCACATACAAGAATCTACACAACATCATGTGCAACAGATTCCACCACGCACCCGATGGGATTTCATTTTTAGGTGTGCATGATGCAACCAAGAGCCTTTCCAGAACCACGTATGTACCAGCAATACGCAGGCTTGGGCATCCAGTGATCCAGTGATCCCTTCCCGGCCCGGGATCATTCAAGCATCCTATTTCAGAAGGTTGTAGCTTGAAAACGGTTAGAGATAAAGGCGTACCGTAAATGAGTAAAATCATTGTGACCCAAAGTTTGTGATGGGAGTAAATTTGCTCATCTAATGCGCATATTATGCTTAGAATTTGTCAGAACCCCATCTCCACGATACCTTCTCATCAAAATGTCTGATCCACTTGTTGTACTCTTCCTCTAATTACGTAAAGTAGATTTTGCAAACATTGCCACATAATGATCACAATAGGGCTGTCAAAGTTAATGCGTTAGCGATGCGCGATTAACGTGCGCATGTCCTGTTTTACCCTCTGCCCACATGTAGTTTGAGGCAGCGGTGGCAGTTTTGTGGGAAGCTACGAGCGCAGCAAAGATCGAGCAAATATGGGCAGAGAAAAGGGTATTTTGAATGCCAAGATTACCTTGAAAACCCTGGCAGATGGCTCTCTCGACAAGACCAAAGTTATTTGTGTGTCTGTGATGAAGTACATCGCCTCTGGGAGAAGTGAGAAGCTACTGGCACACTGCAGTGTTTGTTGTTTATACAGTGGTACCTTGGCGTTAAGTGTGTCAGCTAACAAGTGTTTTTTGAACTGCTTGCTAAAAGTTAGGCTTGGAGCTTCTAGTTACCGGCAGAGCCGATGAGAGCTATGTGGGGCGCAATTAAATATGATTAACTCTGGAGAATGTGCGATTGACAGCCCGAGATCATGAAATTGACTTTGAGTCATTATTAACAATTTCTATCGCTTTAATGAACATCCGAGCAAGACAAAGCTTAGCAGTGAGAGAAAGTCTGCTTTTCTTGTCCCTGCAGTGGGCCTGCTGGGGCTTCTCAAATGGAGGACTCGGCCCGAACTCCTGCAAGAAAACCTGGAGAAGTTGAAGCTCATTGATGGAGAGGAGGTGGTCAAGGTCAGCCATATTCCTTCACGCCTGCGTAGATGTTTAACCTCTTCTAAAGCCGCCTCTCCTCCTCGTGTTAGTTCCTGCAGGACACCCTGGATGCTCTGTTCAACATCATGATGGAACACTCGCAGACCGACGACTACGACATCCTGGTGTTTGACGCCTTGGTGAGACGTCACCAGAAGGTCAATTAGATGGTCGCTCGTCGCTTCTCATGGCATTGTTGTGTTCTTTACGCTCTCTCCTCCACAAGATCTACATCATAAGTCTCATCGCAGACAGGAAATTTCAGCATTTCAACACCGTGTTGGAGGCCTACATCAAACAGCATTTCAGTGCCACGTTAGCCTACAAGTAGGTCACGTCTTCAACTGTATTTCTTCTTCTTTCTATAATATTCATGTCGTGAATAACAAAAGGGTGCTCTTATTTTAAAAATGAGGAGCTCAAGCCGAGGTCCTCAATGGGTGGAACTGTCTGGTGCGGGACTAGATGCCTGTTTGCATTAGATTACATGTTTTACGACAGCCAAGCACACATGCGACTCAAAGAACCACAGCCTTTCTTAACCAGTAGACTCAGTAGCTCAATAATGAAAGGACAATAAGATGGGAAGTCCCGCCAGTGGCCCAACAAAGACGGCAGCCATGATTTTTAACCAATCCCATTTCAATCGGACGGTCATGTCAAAGGAGTGCACCAAATTTTGTGGTGATTTCCCAAAACGCCCTACAATTGTAGCGTGTGTTTCTGCAGTGCATGAGAAATTCCACCTAAATCCAACCTATGGGATCAAACAGTAGGAATTAGTACCAGCGCTACCGTGGGGGGTAATTTGTCAAAAAAAATAATAGCACGTTTTTGGCTGATTTATTGGAAAAAATCTAGGGATGTAATCATTTTTGTATCAGGCGATTTGATATGCATCTTTTTTAAATCTAATTTGTTTATTTTTGCTCTTAAAGGTTTGTTTTCATTTGATTGACTATGTTTTAGTGTACTAATTTGAATTTTTACTTTGTATTATTTATTGTTCTACTATTTTCCAGGAAACTGTGTATAAAATGTGCTATATAAATAATGTGGATTGAATAGAAAAAGATGTGTTTTATCCATCCATCCATTTTTGATGCCACTTATCCTCACCAGGCTCACAGGGGTATGCTGGAGCCTATCCCAGATGACTTGTGAAAGCAAGTTGATGTAGAGATTAATCTTACAGTATTTTCAAACGTGTAAAAGAACACATCATATCCCCAAGCGTGCTGTAAAGCAGGGGTTTTAAAATTTTAAAAACTATATCAACGGATGTCAAATATGGAAATACAAGACATTGTTTTATTCAAAAACTGATACACACTTAGAAATCCTACAATAGTTACATGTTGAGTTGTTTGTTGCAAAGGGCGACTTGTCCCACGTTTTTGACCGTCCTTGAACGCACCATCTAACTTTCTCCGACCACTGTGCTGTATTTTCCCCCATTTTTCTTTCACCTCTTGGTCCCAAATGCTGATATGATGTGGGAATGCGTAAAGGTAAGATTTAATGACCCTATTGAGTGCTAATGTGCATATTTGTTCGGTCCACAACAAAGTCCAGGCTTGTGAAGGCGGGTTGTGGGTCTGTATTCATTCGGTGCTTTTAATTGGATGTTGTTCCTGTCTTTGCTTTGCACAATAAGATCAAATGATCGCCATAATGTACGTGTGTTTTGGTGGTGTGTTGAAAATCTTTCCCAGTGTCTAGCTTGTGACCCGCTAGTGTTATTTAGATCCTTTCTCGTCTTCAGTGATGCTAAGCTACGGGGCGATCAATGTCGTTGTTTAAGACACAACCTGTCACCCGGTTGCTGGTTTTACGACGCCCGGTGCATGCCTCTACAATCCATTAATCCCAAGAATTTATGGCTGATGCCAATCGATCCAGGTTCTTCTTCTCGCATGGGTTTATTGTTCACCACCCTAATAGCTACTGCTGACTCTCCAGCTTTTGTCTTTGTCTCTTAATTCATTTCATTCAGTTATGTATGCTCTTCTGTTTCTAAGTATTGTTTTAATCAAAATCCATTTGACTTTTTCACAGACCCGTTGTGTATCGTGTTCATTGGTTCCAGACCTGATGTGACGTAGGATTCCTTATTCAGAAATGTGATATTTTTGTAGTTAAAGCATCAACCTCTTTAAGACCTTCTAAATATGAATTTGTAGCATTGTATTAGAGCCATCCGGACATGAAATAACACCCCTATAGTCACTTTCACAAGCAGAGAACACATATGCAGTGAACATTCACTCAGGAGCTGCTGCCTGCCACAACTCACACCAGTCACTTGCACTTTCCACACTGCTAATAACCAAAGACGCTTCTGTTAGCCCTCAGCTTGACACAGTCAACTCTAGCTAGCTGACGTCACACACGTCACCTCCCAGAACCTGCTCCTTGAAGCTGCACAGACATAACGTCTTCTAAATGCCTTATATTTTTATTTTGTTCATTTAGCCATTTCTATGATGAAAATGCTTAATTTAGGCCAGGAATACATACAGTTTGCTTTAATACACAAACACTTTAATAGGCAGTACTCAGCCACTAAACAATGATCATTCATTTATTTTTATTTTTGTAAATGCAACAGAGGTCTGAATTTTAACGGTATTGTATCATGAGACGCCTGTAATCCCTGAAAATGAAAATGGTGATCTGTACCATACATGTACTCTACAGGCACGCGTTTATTGCAGTTATCAAACTGCTATGAAGGCCATTAGCCAATTAAGAAAGCAGCACGTACTGCAAATGACAGGGGGAAAGTAATGAACTGGGAAGTGCAATGGCAAATTCTCATGTGACCTCCTGGATAAAAGACGCGAGGACGCCTCCTCATTGGACGGGTTCTTCATCAATTAAAACCTCCGAAGTGGGTCCGTCCATGTAAGGTTTTAAATTATCCTTCGCTGTGGGCTCCATAAAAAAAAAAAAAAAAAAGCCAACTTAATTTAGCCGTGTCCTGCAGGGACGTCTAAGGGACAAGTTTGTACCTCATGTAGAAAGAAAGACGATGACGTTATTTTTATACATGCATTATAATAATTCAATCAGGATTAGTTATTACAGCAGGAACAGATAACGTGTCAGCTTTCAACTCTGAACAAAAGGTTCTTAACATGAAAAATAAAGGTTATGTAAAATGCCTACAACTAATATTCAATGTATTATTTAAATTGTAAAAGAAGTATTTGTATATTTGCATATTTGGTACAAAAGCTGTTATTGGTTTCTAGTTAGTTTGTGCACATTTCGGCTGGGATGTTCTTCCTTGCAGAACTACCGAAATGCTCCATTTATTACCTCCATTTGTCCTTGTTTGTGTTCTGAATGAATTGGTCATGGTGTTGATATCTACATCCACCTCCTTTGATCGTAGGAAGCTGACAATCTGTTGCTTTGCCGAAGAACCATTCATTCCATCTGGTTCGCCTCTGTTATGAGCTTCCCTATCTTTTGACCCGGGTGTAACTCTGAGCCCTGTGAGGACCACATCACACATTTGGCTGCCTAAAGCGTTCATTGAAATACATATCATTTAAATACACATCCATTGCTGGCTTTTCCTTTGGATCTTGTCTATCTTCCTGCATCCTGCCTCCAGCTCGTCATCTGCTTCCCCTCCCCATCCCTGCCCTGCCAGCATGTTGATGTTCACCCTCTTTAAGAGGGTCACTGCAGCTTAGAGCCTGTGAGCCCGCAGGATGTTATGTAAAACTCCCTCTCACTACATTCTGAACTCCTCATAATAGTTTCACCGCAAAGGCAGCGAGAGAGAAAGAGAGGGGGCGAGAAAAAAGCCTTAAATCCCGTCCGCCGTGCCTTTCAGTCCTGCACTGAAGACAGAACTAGGGAATACTTAATGGCAATAAAGCTGGTCATCTTTTTAATGCCAGCCCGATAGCTGTTAGGCAAGATTACAGACATTATAGGGGCAGCTTTTATTGTTTAAGAGGATTGGACATAGCATAGTTTTAAACCAGTTAGAGGGTGACCACCCCTTTGCGTCCACAAATACCTAGGCTTCTGTAGGCCCATTATTCTGTTTATTATGGTTGCTTTGGGTGCCGTTTACGGGAATGTTCAGGGTTCTAATCTCCGTTGGGCATCTCTGTGTGGAGTTTGCATGTTCTCGCCGTGCGCGCGTGGGTTTTCCCTGGGTACTGCCGTTTCCTCCCACGTTCCAAAAACATGCATGTTAGGGTAATTGGCGACTGTAAATTGTCCATGGGTATGAATTTGAGTGTGAATGTTTTTCTGTCCGCCCTGCGATTGACGGGCGACCAGTCCAGGGTGTACCCCGCCTCCCCGCCCGGAGTCAACTGGGATAGGCTCCAGCATCCCCGCGACCCTACTGATGATAAGCGGTATAGAAAATGGATGGATGGGTTCTGGAACATAACATGACATGCCACTTTAGTGTCACCTGGACAATGTTGATGCGAGGTTCAGTGTGGTATGCATTGTTATGATGGACATTTGCAGTTCATCATGAAGAGAACGAGAAGTTAACCACCATGTAATAAAAACAAAACCAAGTAAAATAATCCCCCTTTTATGAAGAACTCGAAGACTTTTGATGAATGGATCTTGAGCTTTGAAGTTGTTTTGTGAGAAGTGACTGCATAAGAAAAACCTTGTTCAACATGACATGAGCTTCATGGAATATACAAGCGGTCCCAAAGGAATTGACATTGTTTGAAAACAATATGCATATCCGAGAAATGTGGAATGTCGGTTGGCGTCTACCCCGGTTTTTGGTTAGGGGTGAAAATGTATGCCACAATTTTGCCTCAGTTGATTAAAATGATCTTAAATATCTTTCCTGATAATAAGTAGGTGATGTATTAGTAACAAAATGATGCCACGTAATTGGATAGACATGAAAATGATCACCCAATAGAGGGGGGGAAATCAACCCCAAAAATGAAAGTGAGAAAATGATGCAGCAGACTGGTCCATTTTGGCCAAAATGTCATTGTAGCAACTCCAAATGATTGTCAGTAGTTTGTGTGGCCCCCACGTGCTTGGACGCATGCCTGACAACATCAAGGCATGCTCCTAAGGAGACCACGGATGGTGTCCTGGGGGATCTCCTCCCACATCTGGACCAGGCATCACTGAGCTCCTGGACAGTCTGAGGAGCAACCTGGCGACGCCGGATGGACCTAAACATAATGTCCCAGAGGTGTTCTATTGGGTTTAAGTTAGGTGAATGTGGGGGCCAGTCAATGGTATCAATTCCTTCATCCTCCAGGAACTGCCTGCATACTCTAGCCACATGAGGTCGGGCATTGTCGTGGACCAGGAGGAACCCAGGTCTCACTGCACCAGCGTAGGTTCTGACTATGGGTCCAAGAATTTCATCCTGATACCTAAGAGCAGTCAGGTGACGTTATCCAACCTGTAGAGGTCTGTGCGTCCTTCCAGGGATATGCCTCCCCAGACCATCACTGACCCACCACCAAACAGGTCATGCTGAATGACGTTGCAGGCAGCATAACGTTCTCCACGGCATCTCCATACCCTTTCACGTCTGTCGCATCTGCTCAGCTTGAACTTGGTCTCATCTGTGAAAAGCACAGAACGCCATTGGCAATTTTGGTGGTCTATGGAAAATTCCAATCAAGCTCTACGGTGCTGGGCAGTGAGCACAGGGCCCACTACAGGATGTCGGGCCCTCAGGCCACCCTCATAGAGCCTGTTTCTGATTGTTGGTCAGAAACATTTACACCAGTGGCCTGCTGGAGGTCATTTTGTAGGGCTCTGGCAGTGCTCATCCTGTTCCTCCTTGCACAAAGGAGCAGATGCCGATCCTGCTGAGGGTTTAAGGACCTTCTACGGACCTGTCCAGCTCTCCTGGAGTAACTACCTGTCTGCTGAAATCTCCTCCATGTGCTTGAGACTGTGCTGGGAGACACCATAAACCTTACAATGATATAAATTCATGTGCCGTCCTAGAGGAGTTGGACTACTTGTGCAACCTCTGTAGCGTCCAGGTAGCACACCATGCTATCAACAGAGATGTTGATCCAAGCCAAATGAAAAACTACAGCAGTAGAAAGTCAGTCAGTAAAAAATCAGCCAAAAGAGATGAGGAGTCAGTGGCCTCAACCTGGAAAAGCCCTTCCTGTTTTGGGGTCTGTCTCATTGTTGCCCCTCTGGTGCACCTGTTGTTGGTTTCATTAACAACAAAGCAGGAGAAAAACTGATTAACAACCCCCTCTGCTACTTAACAGACCTAATCAATATTCCAGAAGTTTGACTGATAGGTTACTATACTCTGATTAAAAAGTGTATGCAGTGTATGTATATAGTATATAGCAGTGTGTGTGTGTGTGTGCATATGTATATATATATATATGATATATATATAAATTCTGCTGCCCAGCACATCTTGTAACATTCTGCCTTATCTAAATCTGCTTTCCAGTTGGTAGATTTTTTATTTTTTTTCTCGAGACTGCACACAAAAAGCCTTTTAATTCTATTCACCATGAAAACAGGGAAAAGCAAAATATATTTCATTTGTTTTTGCCTACAGTGTTCAAATTTGAGTGTGACATTCTTTGGAACACCCTGATTGATTAGAGAATTTAGTCCAGCATCTGGTGGAGTCTTCATCTCTTCCTCACTCTTAACGCACTCAAAGGGAATTGGACAACATGTTAGACTATTTGTTTCTCTTTCACTCACTTTTTGTGTTCTCTAACAGGAAGTTGATGTTGGTGCTGAAGAGGTACTTGGACATCTCCAGTCGAGGGGAACAGTGCGAGGCAATCCTCCGAACTCTAAAATCTTTGGAGTACATCTTCAAGTTCATCGTCCGCTCACGCATGCTCTACTCCCAGTGAGTGTTGCCTTTGTGTGTGTGCACTAATCCCCATAATGCATTGCAAATTCTTTGAGTGAGCCACCCAGATGCCAGTAACCCTGCATCTGTATCACTTTAATCAACTTTGACAGGCGAGCCAAGGGTGTTGATCACTGTGTCAGTGGCGGTAATAAGCACCGAGGACGAGGTAAAGGCTCGAAATTAAGTGCGTTAAGTGCACGGCTGCAGGGTGCCTGGATGACAGTGTGACTTTGGAGGCTGGGGGTCATCTGCAAAATGAAGAGCTAGGTTCTTAATATCTTTAAGTAGGTACAGGAGCCCAACTCGACCACCGTGCGGCCCCCCGAGCTTTGTGTTGTCGTTGACAAAACAAATAACAAAACGAACAAACAACACATTTACATCAAAGTAACGCGTCGCTTAAATCAACAATTAAGCGCAAGAAATGTAACACGTACTTAAAACGGATATTGCCAAACTCCGCAAGGCATGCTGGGTAGTCCAGCTGCAACAACAATATGCACAATGAACAATAAATGTTGGATACCAAGAGTATGTCAACTCGGCTTGTTTACTTCTCTGACGGCCTCCTCAACACATTTAGCAATCAAGCAAAAATGCGACAAACACGGCAACACCTGAGAGAGCACCACAGGCTACCCAGCATGCCTTGCGGCGGGAATATGTGAGTATTTTTTCGGCATGGGCACTGTGCATAGATATTGTTTTGTATGCCCGCTGGGTACAGTGGGAAGGTTACTTTGTGTGTCGTGTTCTTTCTTTTACCAAAGCTGCTGTGGATGGCACCCCTCATTGCGCTAGTGAATTGTTTTCCTGGGATGTGCAGTCGGCGTCTTTGCTGAGATTATGTAGCCCACACGTTCCACCGTACATTCAGGCAAACGTGTCTTCGCTGGCGTGGGGTCACGGCACGGCGCCCCATCCCCTAAAAGCAATCCTCCCCGGGGGGGTCTCTGAAGCGATAAATCTGGCCCTGTCCTATCTGTTGCCCGCCAAGCACCTGAAGTCGATAAAGCTCCCTGTGTGATGAAACCTTCCAGCGTATTTGGGTTTTCCCCTCCCCCGTCCTTCATGACCTGCCGCTTTTGTTGCTTCGCTGTTCTCCTCTTTTTTCCTCTCCCTCCGCACCCACACCGTGTCTCCTTCGTGTCTGCAATCGTGCCGTCCTATCTCACCTTCTCGCAAACAAGTTCTCCTCACTCTGGGTACACGTGGACGCGGCGTCATCTCGAAGCGATACGGTCGTAACTCACGCAGGACAGGCTTTGTGTGGGCAAGGTGCGTCCCTCCCATTCCTTCGTTCCCCTTTGGACTTTTTGTTATCCGCCCCCTCCCACTTGTGCACCCTCCCATCCATCTGTCAGTGTCACTTTGCTCAGTAAGTAGTTCTTGAGCTCATTGTTGTCTGGGCAAAACCAGTTGGCCATTTCTATAACCTCTGGGGCGTACCACCTCTGGGGCTCTCGTGATCAGAGTTGAAGCCAGCGGTTCTGAAATCACACCAACACATCCAGGATTAGGCCATCAATGCATCTGCAATCCGAATGGAGCCCAATGACAATGCTGCTGTGTGTTACCGCTTAATCCCTCCCCACTCTGGTTGAATTTGCCATGTGCCACGTGTTAATCCCTCCCCCTGGCGCTCATAAGTTTTAATGTAATTAACCGCCACGCAGCTGCACTAAATCACAAAGAGATGCAGATGGGCCTACGGAAAAGAAAAGGGCATGTCAGAATGCGGGAGATTATACGGTATTGTTCCGTGCCTCGCAGTAAAAAAAAGAAAGGAAGGTGTTGGGGATTCGTCTTTCCAGGTATTAGTCCACGATAGTCGAGGTAAGAAAAGAACCAAGTGATGACAGAACATGGAAAAATGAATGGCACGGTGTTGGCGTGAACAATACATCATACACCTCGATATTTCCCCCTAAGGACCTGGACTAGGGCAGGGGTGTCCAAACGTTTTCCACCAAGGACCGCATACTGAAAAATGAAAGGATGCGAGGGCCACTTTGATATTTCGTAACATCGATGTTTTGGTAAAATATATATTTTTAAGCGCATCTTAGCTTTGAGATGTAGGTGAAAAATCGTATTATTAGTATGAGCTTTTTTTATTTGCTCTTTTTTCACACTTTTGCTGTTGTTTTTTGGGGGGACTTAAATTATATTATTATATTTATAAAATATTACATGTATATTCCAAATATTTCCTTCCTTCTTCTTGAATTATCTTTGTAAATTTGCTTTTTGAAATTATTGAAATATTATGACTTTATTCTCATAACGTTTTCCCCCAACCTGATTGCCAGAAATTACACCTATTTTGTTTTGTCTGTTGGCCATAATATTACAATTTTAAAAAATAATAACATTTTCTTGAATATTTCAACCCCATGCTACTAAATTTTTTTCTCCTAAAATTAGAAGGTTATTTAAAAAAATGGCAAAAATGTTTCTCGTTAGAATACCATTCTTTACTCTTAATATTTTGACTTTATTCTTGCAAAATGACAGCGGTTTTGTCATTTTCTCTAAAGTTTTATTTTTACAATTTTTACTTTCTTATTGTAATTTTTTTCCGCACATAATTACAGTATTGAATTATTACCTTATTCCCATAATATTTGACCTTTAATCCGGTAACTATCACTTTTTCTGCAACTTTGTTGTCTTGTGAATAAAAACTGCCGTGGGCCGCACTTGGGACACCCCTGGACTAAGGATTCCATGGTCTGGTCAAGGTGTAGCACGGCATGAAAAGGTTGTGCCGTAGCGTTCCCGCGGTATGAGAGAAAGTGGCGGTCCGAGACTTGGAAATACTTTGTCGCCTCCCGCGTTATTCCTCTTTGACGTGTTGAAGCCACGGGCGCGTGCGTGAGGTGGCGTTTTCGCTGGACGTACTTACGAGGGTCAAATGCGGGGATGCGATTGAGAACCAGGTGGGAGTGGAGGAGAAGCGGAGGAACGTGTTCACCCTCCACCGAACAACACGCTTGCAAGCACAGCCCAGTTGCAATCACGTGACCCAGACGTGGATGTTTGTGGAAAAGTGTCGCCGGCATGAAATACTAACGTAACATTAAGCGTTTTTAAAAAAGATTATTTACGTAGTGAAGCTCTTCAGCCAGGTCATTGCATTTTATTTGCTTTTTGTTTTGTCCCCCAAAAATATTGTTGTTAAGTTGTGCAGGACTGCCGCAGTAGACTGCATTCAGAACTGCATTGTGATTTTTATTGATGTAACATATATATGATATAATATTATAAAAAAAAAGATTGTATATTTAATAAAGGATGACTTTTTCTTATTTTAAATATGTTCCGTTTTCATTGTGTTTTATTACAACACATTTTAGAGCTGTTCTTTTCCAACATCGTGATAGTATTACCCACGGTTCTCAACGGCCCGGGCCTAAGCATTGCATATAACATCTTCATTTCAACTTTAACAATGATTTGGGGTGCATGAGAAAGTGGGAAGGAAAACACAGCTCTCTTTAATTAACAAGCGTACGGCACAAGACCGCAGCAAGCTCATCATTAATAGCATTGATTAGTTCATTGTAAACAACAGTATGGCAAGTGTAAAGCTTTCCACCAGCATATGCTGTATGCATATATATAGAAGGAGGTTTCCTACGGCCGCAGCTGGTAATACAATGTTTTTTGAACAGGCGCTGATTAGAAACTCCGGTGGTTATTTGCTTTTTTATGGGAAACTTGGTGGTTTACTGAGGCAATGCAATATGTTCTCACCAGTTAGGCAGCATTTTGCAGCCATACCATGTAAAATTATATACTGCCTATAAAGCATTTACCGTGAGATGGTGCGGCCTCCCCAGGCTCTACGAGGGCAACGAGCAGGCAGACTTTGAGGAGTCGCTGAGGAAGCTTTTTGAGTCCATCAACAACCTGATGAGGACGGACTTCACCACAACTCTGCTGCTGCGGGTAACTGCTTGAACTTTTCACCACACCCCCCCCCTGACTCGTCGCTAATCATCCTCATCTGCTTTTTTATTATTATTATTTATTATTATTATTATTTTGAACTCAAATTGGACACGATTCTCAGCAAACCAGGAGACAGGAGAAAATCATCTGAATAATGAAACTGTGTGCTCAGGTTGCTGCCCTGAAGTACCTGCCAACAGTGCTGCATGATGTTGAGAAGGTTTTTGATGCCCAACTGCTAAGGTAAGCTTGCAGTCAAAACACACACGCACACACACGCACACACACACACACACACACACGCACACACACACACACACCTTATCTTGAGTCCCTTCCAGTAACAGAACAATACACAGGAGCTTTTGTCTCGCCCACCCCAAACCTCATCCTCCTGTCCAAGCTCACATTCCTCAGCGGGGAGCTTTCGCTTCTTAGCAGGGGATAAAAATCTCACTAGGAGGACATCTACACAAGAACGTGCGCCTCCACACTCGCCATCCCCTCCCATTCCGCCGGCGAATTGACAATCTCAGTGACACAATCAAAGGGAAAGCATCTTCTCTGAACCCCCGCTCTCGACCTTCGGACCCTCAATCACAGCGCCGCGCTGAAAGTCGCCTCAGCGTCAGTACTTAGTTCTGCATGCTCACCCGAAAGTTCAAGCTCTCTGTTGGTCCTCTGGAACCTCCAGCATCAAGCAGGAATTCATTCAACTCGGCTTGACCTTCTCGCTTGACATAAGTAGGACCACGCAGGCACGTTGTTGTCCTTCCGTATGGTGCTAATGTTGCTGGTGGATTAGCACGTCTGCCAGTTCTGCAGGTCCACATCGCAATGTGTCATTTTGGTTTGTTTTTTTCAATATCAAATACACTTCCAAAGATAATTATGTCATCTTTTTAGTACATAAATACATAAATACATGCGCACAATGTATTCAGAGTGCAGCACCAAAGGAAAGAGGAGGGACAGTAGAAGTTAGTATAAAAAGAGTACATTCAGGGAATATTCAGAGTATTTGTATGTATTGCAAAGCTTTGTTTATTATGCTTAACTGGTTCCAGGCCCGACCGCCATAAGTGGATTCCTGGGAAGTCTGGGGCGCGGGTCGGCAACCTTTATCATCAAAAGAGCCACTTGGGCCCGTTTCCACCAAATTGGAGTCCACACAACCTATTTGACCATCAATGCTAAATACGTATTTAGCATTTTCAACCAAAGGCTGAAAATGACATTATTATTCCTCATAATATTAATAAGTTTATTCTCTAGTAAAAGTCTTATTTTCGCTCTAGTGTGCGTTTTCTCTTCTTACATTGACTTTATTCTTGCAAAATAATGTTTTCAATTCCTGCGACTTTTTTTCCCAACTATTTCACCCTTCTTCTTGTAAATTTTGTTCCCATAGTTATTACTAAATATTTTGACTTTATTCTCGTAACGTTTTCCGCAACCAAATGTTTCAAAAGTTTAACTTTATTTGTAAATAAAAACATTTTCTTTCTTTAATATTTCAACCTTACTCTCCTAAAATTTCCTCGTAATACTGCAGCATCATTCTATGACTTTTTTCCCCCTTAATATTTAGACTTTATTCTTGTAAAATCATTGCAGATTTTTCCTTTTTTGCTACTCTATTTCTGTAGATGGTCCTGTGGGCCAGTAAAAAAAATCAGCCACGTTCCGCAAATGGCTAAATATCGTCCCAGTTTCTCACCGAGTTGACGCACGAGGAAAACATTGCCCCCTAGCCCTCCGGTGGAGAATTGCATGGCACTCATGGGAAGAGATGGCGCAGCGGCCACACGGATCCATAAACCAGCCGGAGCCACAGCAGAAGGATAAAAGAGTCGCAGACCCCCTGCCCTGGGGGTACCCCACTTTGGGAATTTGGGGCTTATTCTGTGTTTGAGGGGCGCTCGCACTTTTTCAGCCTGTGAGCTCCTTTTAAAAGATCTTCTGGTGTTGTTTCGACATGACTACAAGTGAACAGAAACCGCTCAGTAGGTCTACCCAAAACCAGAGTAACAAAGGTAAACGTCGCCTCCCGGCGTGTCGCTTGAAACACCAGTTCACCTCCTAAGCTTGGCCGTGGTGGAGCGAGCCCGGATCAGGAGGTGAGCTTAATGTCACCCGCCTGATGTCATATGACATCCACAAAGTGACATTTCATTTATGCCATCGACCCAAACTACCTTGGCGATCGACCGCCAGCTCACCATCGGCATAATGGCACCCCTGCTGTACACGACTGATCCCCATGACATCAGATTGGGTGACATGCAGTGAGGTTCATGGCTGGTGAGGCACTGACTTCTTTGGACATTCTTCTTTTTATGTTAACACAGACTGCTCATTAAATGGAACAAAGAAATACAGTAATTCACTTTGGTTAAAAATAGGGCTGTCAGTTGATTCTAATATTTGATCGTGATTAATCACATTTTGTCCACAGTTAACTCAAAATGAAATTAATTACAGGTAAAAATATTTTTTTATCTATAACAAGTTGGGATGTAAATCCTTTTGTGGTAAACTATGATCCCTAATCACATTTTATGTAAAGGGATATCAAGATTGGAAATATTTTTCAAAAATATGATATATTTAGAAACGCCCCAGTTTTTGAACGCTACCACTCGGTGTACTTTGGGCTTGCGCACGCCGGAAGGAGACCTTTGTGGCAGCCTCATCTTATTGGAATCATATCGAAAATACATCTATCATTCTCTTGAAAGGACAAATGTGAATATGCTGCCATTATTTGTTATTTTAATTGGCCTTATCTGCCTCACCTGACTGCACGCCTGCGATCATCTGATGTGTGTTTACGTGCAGTTGCATTGATTTGTATCCAAAGTCCCTAATTGTGACCCAAAAGGAATTCCATGCATTTGTTTTCTTGTTACGCTGCCAAATTGTGCCACTCGAACCATGCAGTTTACAAGCACAATACTTCTCACTTTCGCACATTCTATAGTGCGTATTTGTGCACTTTAAAGTTACTCATACGCCCACACTGTGCACACTGGAGCCACCTAAAGTTGCAAGAGTCGTCCTCAGTATCTGGTGTCCTGGGTCAGTGTTGCCTCGGGCATGTTCCAAAGCAAGCAGTTTGAATTTAAATGACAGCGCCGGAGATGGACCTCAAAGCTTTGTCTCATCTCCTAAACGCTTAATCCCACCAACTCTTCTGGTGTGATCCGCAACAGTGATGCATGAACTTCCTATACACTGTGTGCCCTTTGCTGGTCCGCAGAGCACAGGCTGACATTCTGCCGTTTTAATTAGTCTAATCTCAGATGATTAGTGGGCATGATAAGTCTATATAGAACTCCCGCTGCCCTGTCTGTCCTTGCTATGCAAAGCAGAAATCCGACATTATGCAGTTTAAGTGTGGTCGCTATTTTTATGCATTGCTTTCCTGAAAGTGACACTGCAGCATTGGCTATTCAAAAAATGTCACATATGTATACACCTATATACCTGTGTGTGTATATATATATGTATATATATATATAT
>QODF01000010.1:2348551-2456586 GCA_024372805.1 Oostethus manadensis
TCCATCCATCCATCCATTTTCCACCGCTTATCCGGGTCCGGGTCGCGGGGGCAGCAGCTTCAGTAGGGAAGTCCAGACTTCCCGGTCCCCAGCGACCTCTTCCAGCTCCATCGGGAGGACACCAAGGCGTTCCCAGGCCAGCTGTGAGACATAGTCCCTCCAGCGTGTCCTAGGTCTTCCCGGGGGCCTTCTCCCGACTGGGCATGCCCGAAACACCTCACCAGGGAGGCGCCCGGGAGGCATCCGGACTAGATGCCCGAGCCACCTCAACTGGCTCCTCTCGATGTGAAGGAGCAGCGGCTCTACTCTGAGCTCCTCCCGGATGGCCGAGCTCCTCACCCTATCTCTTAGGGTGAGTCCAGCCACCCTACGAAGGAAACTCATTTCCGCCGCTTGTATCCGCGATCTCGTTCTTTCGGTCATGACCCATAACTCATGACCATAGGTGAGGGTGGGAACGTAGATCGATCGGTAAACAGAGAGCTTTGCCTTCCGGCTCAGCTCTCTCTTCACCACGACGGTCCGGTACAGCGACCGCATTACTGCAGATGCTGCACCGATCCGTCTGTCGATCTCACGCTCCAACCTTCCCTCACTCGTGAACAAGAACCCGAGATACTTGAACTCCTCCACCTGAGGCAAGACCTCACTCCCAACCCGGAGGGTACAGTCCACCCGTTTCCGACTGAGAACCATGGCCTCGGATTTGGAGGTGCTGAGTCTCATCTCAGAAGCTTCACATTTAGCTGCAAACCGCTCCAGTAAACGCTGAAGGTCACAGCCTGATGAGGCCATAAGGACCACATCATCTGCAAATAGCAGAGATGAGATCCTAAGGTCACCAAGCTGGACTCCCTCAACACCTTGACTGCGCCTAGAAATTCTGTCCATGAAGATTATGAACAGAATCGGTGACAAAGGGTTGTTTTTACCTATATTGTTCAAATTTGCGTGTGAAATGGCGATTACATTCTTTGGAGATCCCCTGTCCAATTGATTCTGAAGCACTATTGTTTTTGGAGCAGCATACTTAGAGATTTTTTAAAAACTCTTGGTTATGCGTTAATTGGAGCCACTGGGACCAGATGGGTCCTGAGGGTAAGGGTCTTTATTCTGTACACCTTTTATATAATCATAAAAATCAAATGAGCAGAACGTACACGTTTTTGGTGTCTTGAGGGTAAAGCTTTGCCATTAAAAACGCACTAAAATGCCATTTTAGTCCACCAAAGAATTTGAACGGTACACTTCCCAACAAAGTCAGGATTTTTACTTTAGCAGGTCTGCAGTGTGCCTGCAGGGCTTGCAACTGGCCCGTTTAATAGCTCTAAGATTGAATCTGTGTCAAAGCGTGACTTCAAACATTAAGTCATTAAGTTTTGAGCTCATTTGTTTCCAAAGGGGTCGGCCTTTCACAGCTCTGCTCTTGGCTGTGTAGCACATGCGCCTTAAGGGGTTGCACGCTTTGACTCAGAAATCATGTTTTTTTTGCATATATGATAATCCTAAGCGACTGAGAAATAGCAATTACCACACCTCATCTTCCGGAATTCCCCAATACGCAAGATGCTAACGTCAGGCATGCCGAGTTTTGTCATTGTTGTTTATTATTACCGCTTCTCTTCCTGCAGGTCCATAACATCAACAAATAAAATAAAAAAATACCACGTGCAGTATCCCGATTAACAGTGGTATCTTCCCGTGAAAATAAATCAAAGTAGTTTCAATTACTGCTGGCGTAAGGCTTGTCATCAATTCTCCACAATATTTCACACACCCAATCTAGATAATACAGCATAAATCATACACATACTGTATCTCCAGTATGTTGGAAAAGCAATATAACCATACCAACCACCCTCATCTTATATCTTTAAGCCAGTATACATTATGAGTCAGGGCTGTCCAAACATTTTTACCGAGGGCTGCATACTGAAAATTAAAGGATGCTTTGATATTTTTATGTATTTTTTAAAGGCTAAAAAACCCCCATTGTATGTATTTAAAAACAATCCAGTGTTTTATTAGTAACACTTCAGCTTCTTCTCTAAGCAATAAGAACAGGTTTAAAAAATTCAATATTTTTAACAATTGCAAATTAAACTGAATAAAAGTTGTAGTTCAAGCTGGTGGTTCATGCCTTTCACTCACCAACCAAATAAAAAGAGGAAACAAGATTTGCACATACATGGGCCGGACCTGTCTGTGACACACCGGGATGTTTAGCACACAGAAAAATGTTACACAAAGATTTTCATTAAATAAATGCTTTTTTGCATGGCTAGTAACAAACAACACTGAACTGTAAGTGTAACATGGCTGGTTAAAAAGTAGCCTAGAAAAGTCATTAATCGCCATCTTGCTTCTCCTCCTCCTTTTCCTGGGAACTAAAAACACTCGGACATGTGGTCCGAACAGAAGCTCTACACTTGATCAAACGTACTTAAGATGTGTCAGAGATGGCTGCATAAGACTTCCGCTTCACTCTTCCACGTCACTACTTCCTGAAGGTGCACTCCAAGCATCATGGGAAATGTAGTTTTTAGCCGTAAGCAAGACACCCGGTGAGATAAAAGGATGAGAAAAACTATTGGATTATACACCGGAAATTACGGTAAATGTTAGGTATAGAAAATAGGAGAAGGATATACTGACCTGTACCGTCCTCCAAGCCGCGTAACTGTTGCAAAGGTGAAAGGTGTCAGACGCTCTACCTATGACATGATTAATATGATTTCACCTTCTCTCCCCAGTCAGTTGCTGCGTGACTTTTATTCCTGCATCCCGCCTGAGAAACTGCAGAAGCAGAAGGTGGCCTCCATGACCGAAATTGTCGGCGGCCGACTTTTCCAGTGCCAAGGTGTGTGCTTTTGATTCCACTTGCAGATTGTGCCGCTTTTATAGTACTCTGAGCGAGGAAGACGGCTGTTCTTTATGACCAGGAAGGGAGTTCTTTGCCTTTACGCAGCTCACTACGTAATGCAAGTACTGTAAGGCCACGGGGGTATGCTGGAGCCTATCCCAGCTGACTTCAGGCGATAGGCGGGGTACACCCCGGACTCATCGCCCGTCAATCGCTGGATCAGACAACCATTCACATTCATACCTGTGGACAATTTAGAGTCGGCTTTATAAACATAAAATATTGCACATATATCAGTCAATGATGTCTTTGTTGTGACGAGGCATGGGCCTGGTACCGGTACGAAGATATACCATTGTATGAAGAATTCAAAAACAATTTCAAAACGATTGAAATTGCCCATCATACCGTTACTGCAGTGTGGGAGAAAGTGGAAGTCTCGTACTTTGAAATGCTTCTTTACGTCCTGTGTTATTCCTCTCAGTCGGAACTGGGTTTTAGCGTGTTGAAACCACAGACGTGTGCTGTCGTGCCAAAAGTCGGGCTGAGATAGCAAAGGTCTTAGCCGCCTCAGTAGCATCGAGTGGCTCGATATTAGTCACTCTGAGGGTCGCCAAATGTCGAGATGTGATTCAGAACACGACAGGAGTGGAGGATAATTGGTATAAACTAGGGATGTCCGATAATGTCGGCCCGATATTGGCAGAAAAAATGTGGTATCGGTCAATATCGGCATCGTTGTTTTTCCCTACGATGAAAACCAATCTAGGGGTCGATCGCCCACCCATCGGTATCGGACGATTTCCATGAAGACTCAAGAACACAACAAATGCCTTTCAATGCCGAACCCAAAAGCCGATCACCGGCGTCTGGCGGTTTTGCAGCCCACGGAGAACATTTGATGTTGCATCTCGACCTAACTAACATCTTTGGCAGCGTCCCATGAAAAGAATCATGTTGCCCCATTCCCTTACATATTTTCTTTGGTAATGACCTTTTGTTTTGGGTCCCCTGGCAGTCAAGGGACATTGGAATTGTCCTGACTTTTCCAATAGTAAAAAAAAAAATCTGTATCTGCTCCTATTGGAATCGTAAATTTAGAGTGTGACAATATCAGCATATCAGACATCCGTAGTATAAACCAGTTACTCTCCACTGAACAGCAAGCAACAACTGCTTGCAGGATTAACCACAGGAGATTATTCTGTATGTGGTTATTTGTTTTAAACGCATATGTTCTACTTTCATGCCATTGTATGCTTTTGACTAGTCTTTTTTTTACTCTACTCAATGGTATTTTAAAATACCACATTTTAGAGCTGTAATTATGATCTTCAGCCCATCCCAAGAACGACAAAATCAACCACGACCGAGTTTAGTTCATATACAGTAGTTTCAGTCTTAATATTACCATGGTAGCGAAGGTCAAAAGTCACATTCTGCAATATGAAATCCTACTTTTGCTTCCTGCAAAAGCAACTCTGACAAAGTGACTGGAGTTAAAAGAAACTGTATTGATTTTTCATAAGGTTTTCTTCTTTGCGGGCTTCTACTACACAGGGAATTTGAACATCAGAGTTTATTTCTTGGATCCCCTTTCTACTTCTTCATAGAAAAAAAATGCTTCAGTAACATGACATTGAATGCAATGCAGTCATGTCAACCAAAAAATAAGACATCCCTGAATATGTGTGATGATACGTGAAACGGACACTGATTGGGCACACTTCAGTATTGGAGAGTATATACTTGTATGCATTTTTATCATACAAGTATATCATGGCAGATCATGGCAAGATAAAGCATATAGAGAGTGTGTATGAAAAAACACACAAGAAAAATTGTAAAATTTGGTTTTCGACAGGAATTCTTGCTAACGTAGAAAGTTTTGGTTATTGTAGGGCCAAACAAAGCGCTCAATAAACTAGTCCTCGGAATCGAGTGCCCAAAGAAAGCGTCCATGGGTTGGTGACTCGGGCGCTAAGAAGAGTTTAAAATTCCAACCCGGTAGGGAATTGTTCAGACCCACCCTTTTACCAAGGTCAGGTCCAGCAGAGTTATTTTATCCTAAATGTTAGTTTAAGAATGTTTTGTGTTTGGAGTGAATAGAAGCAAACGCAATGCCAGCACTGGAGCGAACACTCAGCCCCTCAGCTAGGATCTGGGGTCCAAGCGATCTCTAAAGTGCAACTTAGTTCCTCTTTTTCAAATGCCTGCTGTGGAGGTGGTCCCAATGATCAAGAAATTTCCCATTAGCTGTTTGTTGATGTATTTGTCTTATCTGGTTTCAACCAATCTGGCCTCGGAGGCTGGAGGTCTCCACCAGGGGACAGAAAGGGTGACTCATTGTGAAAACGGTGGGTGTATGAGATGACTTAAAAATAACAGGGCGCCTTTGTTCCAAGTGAAAGGTCTTCTGAGTGTCACACTTGTCACACTTAAATGTCTCAGATCCTTTTTTCATTCATTCATTTTCTATAGCGCTTATCTTCATTAGGGTCGCGGGTAAGTTGGAGCCTATCCCCGCTGACTTTGAGCGAGAGGAGATCTGTCTCAGATCATCAAACAAATTTAAATATCAGTCAATGACAACACAACTAAATACAAAATGCAGTTTAAAATGAAACTTGAAGAAGAAAAAATCCAAACCTACGTGGCTCTGTGTGTAAAAAGTGATTGCTCCTCTGTTAAAACATAATCAAGATGAATTGATTCAGGTCAATCAGTTTGAGTAAGTTGCTGTAAGAGACTCATTGCAAGTTATGGCAATTATATGCTTCATTGCAGTTGTTGCTGCTAAGGGTGGCCCAAGCAGTTATTTGCTTTAGGAAGCAATCATTAGGTTGGGAATTTTTTCTTTTAGAAAATCGATGGATGGATAGATCGATGGATGGATGGAGGAAGAGGGTAAACACTTTTTCACACCACGTAAATGTTGCAGTACCCATCCAGAACAGAGTGAAAAATACTCCATTCCTAACAGAATCCTTTAATCATCTTTATTACAATGAACGACTTGTCGGTCACCTTCCTTCCTCTGATTAAATGAGGCGTTCAGCCGTACTGCATATTTCTGAACGTGAGATAATTCTGTGCTTTAAAAAAAAAAAAAACACGATTTAAATACTGATGCAAAAAAATTGCAAGTGCCAAGTGCAGTGAGAATTAAAGAGGTTATGGCAAAGTAAGCAGGTGGCATCTGTTACCATAGGATTGTAATGTAAACGTAGGAACCTTTAACACAGGTTGCAGGGGGAAGCGTTTATGTGAGACACATTACAGAGTGTAATGATGGCTGCACCTGCTGCCGAGGTCTATAATAAAGGTTAAGTCAGCAAGTAGACAGCTCTAACTGTCCACTCCTTAAAGTTAAGTTTGTACTGGACTAAAGTTAACAACGTCTGTGTGGTCAGTGAAAGTAAAAGTAATGTAAAGGTTCTTCTTTTCCTTTCAGCTTATCCCTTCCCGGGTTGCCACAATGAATCAATTGCTTCCATCTAACTCTGTCTTCTGTATCCTCTTCTCTTGCGCCAACTACCTTCATGTTCTCTTTCACTACATCCATAAACCTCCTCTTTGGGCTTCCTCTAGGCCTCCTTCCTGGCAATTCAAAACTCAGCATCCTTCTACCAACATATTCACTATCTCTCCTCTGGACATGTCCGAACCATCTCAGTCTGGCCTCTCTGACTTTATCTCCAAAACCTCTAACATGTGCTGTCCCTCTGATGTGCTCATTCCTGATCCTGTCCATCCTGGTCACACCCAAAGAGAACCTCTGCATCTTCATCTCTGCTACCTCCAGCCTTGCCTCCTGTTTTAGTTAAGTACTGTATTTCTATGTATGACCTCGAGAAGTAACTGAACGCTGCAGCTTGACCCTTATGTACAGTAGTGTTCAATGTAACAGCAGTCAAATGTGACTAACCAGATTCATCTCTGTTATTACTATATTTTTGTTGTTACATGGCAAACAAGTTACCAGTAGGTGCAGTAGATTCTCAGAAAACAACAAGACCCAGCATTCATGATATGCACGCTCTTAAGGCTGTGCAATTGGGCAATTACGAAAAAGGGGTGTGTCCAAAAAATAGCAGTGTGGCTTTCAATTAGTGATCCATTTTGTAAAAAAAAACAGGTGTAAATCAGGTGCCCCCTATTTAACGATGAAACCAGCACTTATTGAACATGCATTTCTCTTTGAAAGTCTGAGGAAAATGGGTCGTTCAGTACATTGTTCATAAGAACAGTTTACTTTGATTACAAAAATGTTTGGAGAGGGGAAAACTTATCAAGAGGTGCAAAACGTTTTTGGCAGTTCAGCTAAAATGATCTCCAATGCCTTAAAATGGAGAGCAAAACCAGAGACACGTGGCAAAAAACGGAAGACAACTATCAAAATGGATGGACAAATAACCTGAATAGCAAAGGCTCAGCCAATGATCAGCTCTAGGATGATCAAAGACTGGAATTACCTGTAAGTACTGTGACAGTTAGATTTATTATTTTTTCTTCATATGATTGCTGTACGTGGCAAGAGTTTTAACGTAGCAACAAGAGCACTGGGGGTTTGGTATGGGTGCTCAATGGGTACTTCGACATGATCACACAAGTGAGCGGTAGATAGAACCCGCAACCTTTGAGTTGGGAGCCAACCACTCCTACCACCGTGCCGTTGCCCTGTGACAGTTAGAAGACGTCTGTGTGAAGCTATCTCTTTACAAGAATCCTTCTGTTAAGATAAAGGCATGTGAAGAAGAGGTTACAATTTGCCAAAGATTACATCAATTGGCCTAAAGATTATGGAGGAACATTTTGTGGACCAAATAAAATTGCAGACAGTTTGTGAGACGACCCCCAAACTCTGAATTCAAGCCACAGAACACAGTGAAGCATGACAGTGAAGCATGACAGTGCACCACCACATTCCATATGAGGGGTGTTATTCAAACATTTATCCCACAAAGTTTGCCACTGCACCTGAAGAGGCAACTGGTGTCTTTTGCACAAGCTATTCAATCTACTCCAGTGTTCCAACACACTGAGCAGACATAATGGGGAAAGCATTGGAGTGGATGGCAGCTTCCGATTGGGAAATTCTGGTTTAAACGTCACTTGGTGCACCTTCTCCAGTCAAGTGACAAAAATTGTAAACTACTAACTATTTAACTATTTCAACATTTGAACACACATTTAACGCAGGGAATATGTCTTGTAATGTTATTTTTCACAGCCGAAATGATATGATTACCATGTATTTTGGTGTCATGAGAACTTAAGGGATGACAGATGAAGTCATGATGCATAACTAAATAAGTGGTGTACAGTATATGAGTAAAGCAAATGGACAGATAGATACTGTAGAGAGAGAGACTGTGGAATAAATAGCTGGGTACCGGGCAGTGCAGGTGAAGTTTCCTAAATTCCCTTTGCTTTTTGTAAGAGAATCAGGTACACATTAATTATGGATATGAACAAAAATGTAAACAACAATTCATGGCAAATGCATTCACGTTTCTTTAAATAAAGTGCAACCAACACTCCAGGTTGAATTAACAATGAATAAATGAATAGGCTGACTGATTAATTCTATCTGACAAAACATGACTAACTTTGATTTGACACCTCATTCATTTCTCTAACCAAAGTATGAAGGAAGTTATTTCGCACCACCGGATTCAGAATGACATTTCATGTGCAGATAGATATTAAAGTGAATGAATATCCTACATACTGTATTGTTTGCACAGACGCTATTACAGCTACGAGGAGGTGTTTCATGCACGGTGGATGAGTGGGTAGCATGTTGTCCTCACAGTCAGGAGGTTCGGGGTTCAAATCTCCGTTGGGCATCTCTGTGTGGAGTTTGCATGTTCTCCCCCGTGCGTGGGTTTTTTCCGGGTACTACGGTTTCCTCCCACATTCCAAAAACGTGCATGTTAGGTTAATTGGCGACTCTAAATTGTCCATTAGGGTGTGAATGTTTGTATGTCTGCCCTGCGATTGACCAGGGTGTACCCCGCCTCTCTCCCAAAGTCAGCTGGGATATGCTCCAGCATACCCGCGACCCTAATGAGGATAAGCGCTATAGAAAATGGATGGAGGTGTTTGATCAACATGCTTATCATTGCAAGAAAAAATGGAACACACGCCAGAACAACAGTGGCTCCCAAACGACAAGCCCCCCATTCAACCAGAACACAAACATGCACAAACGTAACACTCGCTACGTACATTTTTATCTTGTCCTGATGCTGTTGGACTTAACTTTGTTTTGGTCCAACACTCACTATAAATCACATACCAAACTCAAGAGGAAGAAGTCATCTAGCTAACAAGCATATATATACTAATGAAAATACACTCCATATCCCATGGAAAATTGCATATATTAGGACGTCCATAAGGACTCTTCTATGAGAGTGTGCACACTCTCATAGTCACACGATGTCATCCGTGCGCCCCAGTCAACAGGCACGACTAATCGACTTACGACAAATCAAACTGTTGCAACAGTAACATTTAACATCACAAAAATAGCAAAAAAAACCCACACATCAATATGAAACTTGCTGTGCTTAAATCCAATGCTTTATTTCCTAGTATCGATTAAATCGTTTGATTGTCTGTCAAACGATGTTAGCTCGATATATGTGGTCTGGAACGGCAACTTGGTGAACACAGATCGATGGAGTTAGATCATAAGAATATAAATCGGTGCATTGATCTAGTGAATGAATCGGTACACCCCTAATAAATACAAAAATAATATTCTTATTAATAAAATAAGAATGCATTGTAAGAAAAAATAATTAGGTAGAATGTCCAGTCCAGTCGTTTTTGTGTTGACGAGCCGCACGCCGTGGGGGAGAAACGATCTGCTCAGTCTTTCGGTGGAGCGGGGCAGTGATAGTAATCTGCCACTGAAACCACTCTGATGCTGTACATCGGATGATTCTGGGCATGGTTTGTCTTCGTCCCTAGCCGAGGCACGTTCCTCACCCAGACAGAGAATGCCAGAAGTTCAATTGCAACCAGAAAATGAGGACATCATTCATGTCTGGAGTAGTTGCAAGGCGGTGCATATTAATGCCGCCGGTGATACCTGCCACCTGCCAAAGAGGGAAAGGTATTAACGTTGAAGGTAAACAAGACAGGAAGCGCTTTCAGAGCACTTCAGTTTGACATATTTATGCGATACCTTTCACGCCGCCTCTCCAGTTAGATCATTCACCGGATACGCCATGACACCACCGCTCCTATTTTAAGTGCAAAACCCAGATGATCAAGCCCCCCCGCCCTGCTGCCTCGCGCAGCCCTTGTTACCTGCCCAACTTCAGCCTGGTGGGCTGATAAGTGAGGCTGCGCTGTGACAGCTAATGTGTTGCTTTAACACCGACGTGATGCATGCGTACGGAAGGAGGCCCAGGGAGACGACCACAAGGAGAGGACAGTAAGATTTAGATAATAGGCGGAATCCGGTTAAAGGGAGGTCGTTATATAGCTCTGAGTTTGCATGTCAAACGCCTGCACACAAAACCGCGAGCCCGCTTATCAGTCCGCAGGCCCCGTAGTCCCTTCGTATCGATCCCGACCCGGGTGATTGATTCCCCGGGGTGTCGAGGCGACAGGCTGTCCTCTTGGCCCGCTGTCAGCGCCCTCACACGCTGTCATCTGCAGACGAGGTGGCGAACAGGAACGGAAGAGGTGAGGATGGACGGTAGAAACAGAGAAGACGTGGCGTCATTCCAAATGGATCTTTTTTGGCACACAAAGTCTGCTGTGTTTGTGCAATATAGGACCCAAAAAGAAGTGGTTTGAATTCACGCCAAGATGACAAACGCCTCAGATGTTGGGAAGTCAGAGGGAGGTCAAGGAGATAATACCAAGAGTGTGGGGGAATGATAGAAGCGTCTTAAAAATAGGACTTTTCCCAAATCATTCGGGGTGACATGATGATTGGATAAACTCAGAGAGAGGCAGAGGGATAAGTGAGGGGGTGAGAAAGATGGATGCTAGAAGAATGAGGAGGAGACAACGGCTACTTGTAGAAGCCAGGCGCACATTTGAGGCTGACGTGAGCACTGTTGGATGTTAGCTCAGAAATAACTACAACAAATATATGCCGTGTTTTTAAAGCCTGATGATTTACTGAAATATTAGATTATTCAAATGTTCATACTGTTGAACCTCGTTTTTTTTGTATGCGCTGGTTTCATTGGAATTTGTTTTCCATTCCATTTTTCTTGCGCTTATCCGGGTCCAGATCAGGGGGGCAGCAGTCTCAGTAGGGAACTTCTCGGTTCCGGTGACCTCTTCCAGCTCCACCGGGAAAAGAGACCAAGGCGCTCCCAGGCCAGCTGTGAGACATAGTCCCTCCAGCGTCTCCTAGGTCTTCCCCCGGGGCTTTCTCCCGGCTGGGCATGCCAGAAACACCTCAACAGGGAGGCGCCCGGGAGGCATTCGGACTAGATACCCCAGCCACCTCAACTGGCTCCTCTCAATGTGAAGGAGCAGCAGCTCTTCTCTGAGCTCCTCCCGTATGGCCGAGCTCCTCAGTGAATCACCACCTAATCGTGGTGGAGGGGTTTGAGTGCCCGAGTGATCCTAGGAGCTATGTTGTTGGGTGCTTTATGCTCCTGGTAGGGTCTCCCAAGACAAACAGGTTCTAGGTGACGGGCCAGACTAAGAGTAATTCAGAAGACCCTCAAATAAAATGAAGAGGAGTGACCGCAACTCGCCCAGGCGTGGGACACCGGACCTCAGCCTGGAGCCAGGCCTGGGGGAGGGGCTCGCAGGCGACCACCTGGTGGCCGGGCCTTCGCCTGTGGGGCCCGACCGGGCCCAGCCCAAAGAAGCAACACGGGAGCTCCCCCCGCAGACCGACCACCTGCAGGGGCAAGCATAACAGTCCGGTGCCATGCGATTTGGGCAGTGGTCGAGGGCGGGTGTCCAAGCGACCTGGTCTCCGGCGGCCAAATCTGGATCAGTTCAGAACAATGGAAAATGCTAAGGTGGAGGTTTTTACTCCAAGATCGCTGATTCGCTCATTTCACTGTCACTCAAAAAGGGACTCCGCCTCAGGCAGATCATCCAAACACCATGCAGAAGCTGAGCGCCCGGGGCAATGAACCCCAGCCCAGCATTTATCCAATGACAAAACAGTTTCCGCAGTGAAACAACCCTCTCTATGCTTCCCCATTGAAGTCAGTAGATGCTCAGCGTCAGACCGTGGCACTGTCGGGACGAACGATACGGAAGCGGTGTTACCTGTGATGGGTATCTGATTTTGAACAAAAGATGAAGCTATATGAAATGTACACACAACGGTACATATTTCACCACTTTTTTGTGGACATTTTAGGGGAAGCCTTGGAGTCTTAGAGCAATCACTACTGAATATTAGGAAAGAACTCAGCAAAGTAAAAAAAAAAGTAGCACCTATTACAGTAGAATTGTAATGTAAAGGTAGGAACCTTTATGACAGGTTGCATGGGGAAACGTCTGAGGGAGACACACAACAAACAGATAGTGAGCTGGGCCTATCTGGGCTTCGCATATCTCCTGTAGTGGAATGAAAGCATATCTGTTGTGAAGCTAAAGGATACAGCATCAGCAGTGAGCTTCTCCATGTGGCTGTAAACAACATTGTACAACTTGGGTAAGAAAACATCTGAGGAATACTTACGATCGGGCACGGTAAAGCGTGGCTCGAGGAACTCCACAAGTTTGGTGAATGCGGCGTCTTGCACGATAGAAAAAGGCAGGTTATCCGGTGCGATACACTTCATTTCAAGTGTTGATGGCTTACGTCCTGGGAATTGGAAGTTTTGAAGGAAGACGTTTTGGTCCGGATGCGGTAAATACGGGAGCAACTAAGGCCTTTAGACAGCATTTTTTAAATCTGTTTTCATCTTAGGGAAAACCCCAATACCGATATTTACATTTTGTAAATTAATATTGTCTCTGGGAACAGTGACGCCTTCAGCGAAGCTTAAAGTAACTTGAAATGTTCATTTATGCCTTTCATGCATGTGCATTTCGAGTTGACTTGTGCACGCAAAAACTACAATTGTAAAACTATAACAAAAAGTGTTTTGGGTGAACATTTCTGAGTGTTAACTGCTGATGACATCATCGACAGGCGACGTAACTTCCAGATGTGATACGCAATGCGTTTGTTTGACAATCCTTGAACGCACCTTGTATTGTTGTGCCACGCTGCACAGACTCTGTAATTGTATCATTTTTCCTTCACCTCATATTTGCTCCCAAATACTATGTGGGAATATTTAAAGGTAAGTTTGATGACCTTATTGAGGGCCAGTGTGCATATTTGTTTGGTACCCGACCTCCTTGACAACCAAAGTCCGGGCTCGTACTGGTGGATGGTGGGTCTGTATTAGTTTCGTGCTTTAAATGTGATGCTGTTCTTGTCATAGTTTTGTACAATACGTAATAAGTAAGATAAATGAGATCACTATGATGTACATGTTTTACTGATGTGTTGATGACTAGCTAGTGTGCTGCTAATCCTAGTGCTAGCCATGGTCACATTGACGTAAGCCCTCAAATAGCCGTCCCTGACTATGCCTGCCGTTAAGTAGCAGCTCGTACCCAAATTTAATAAAAATCAGCCAGAAGTCGGCTTGGATCTAAAAAACACTTTGGGGCACTCGTATGCCAGGGTACCACTTTATTTACCTTTCAAAATACCCAGCAAAGCAAATTCCTACGTTTTACACACCTGCCCAACATTTTCAATTCTATTCATTTTTCCTCTTGCTTCACGGCTGCAAGAATATGCTGATGTGCACGTTCTTCGTCATAATTAAGTGAATGGAGTTCTTTCCAACCCAAAGCTCATGGATTCTTTTGTTTAATGATTTAAGCCCCATTGTTTTAAACTAACTTTGCAACGTTGCACAACGGAAGCAAAACAAAAGCGCTCAGTGAGACAATGTTTTGCGTTACGCCAGCGAGACAGCTGCGTCTACACTCAGCACGATGCTTTTTTGTTTTTGATGAATTCTAGGGCAAGTTGCTTGCTGTCAGGATGCCCTAATGCTCACGCAGCTGTTGGCATCTCAATGATTGACTCGGAGTGGAAACGCTTGCAAATCACAATGTTGTGTACCGCTTGGTGGAAACATGTTTCTGATAAAATTATATTTTGGGCAAGCAATGTTTTGCAAAGAAGCATCAAAGTGAACTAGGTTGTTCATCAGCTGTTTAGGGCGGACCACAGCCTTTGAAAGCCCGAATCTTGGCAAAAACGTGCGTTCAGCGTCATTTTCTGTCAGGGTTTCCCACTGTCATGATCTCCTGATGGCAAAGACAGTCATTTGAAACTTCCCCCAATATCCTGAGGGTTATGGAACAAAAAGGTATGGAGGTTGACCATTGACTGTCCCTCAAGACACAAGACCGTCCACGGCCCAAATGAAGGTTGTTACTAGTGCAGTCCATTAACCATCAGATGGCAACTGCGAGAGAAGGCTTTCACGAAGAAAAACGTCTTGAAAGGCCTCATCCTTCAACGCCTTTTGGAATTTGCCGGAGAGCACCAACCTTGGACATTGAAAGGTGGAAGAAAGTTTTTTTCTCTTATGACAGAAAAATGTTACCTTGACACTTCTAAAGGCTTCCAACGTTATGGCATGACAAGGAGAACCCATCTGAGATGTTTTCCACATGTCACAGCGGAGGAGGCGCCATCATGATCCTTCAGTGGAGCAATGGAGCGTCAGGTTGTGCAGGGGCGTCAAACGGCAGTTGGCTATGTGGAGATCAGGGGGCATCCCTCATGACTGAAGGCCCTCGTCTGACTTTTTCAACACTGCACTTCACAATGCCCGCCTGACAAAAGACTCTTTTGGATCATCCTGCATTTCCCACCTGGTCTAAATCCAACGGAGAACATTTGGGGATGGATGCCGAAGGGGAGTTTCCAGAAATGAACATCAGTTCCAGTGCAAAATGTGAATTCTTGCAATTTTTAAACTAGTCTTAGCATTTTATCGAGGGTTATATCACATCACAGTTGTGTTAAAACTGATTTGTGATGCCAAAATCTACTCATGCAGTAAATCAGCAACACTCATCAGCTCTGCCTTCCCATCCTGAGTTTGCATGACTTCTTATTTATTTATTTCCTCATGCATTGCCCAACGAAGCTTGTCGCAGAGTGTAATTGAGATGGACTTTTGCATTGGTATGCTAATATGACTGCTTGTATATGCGAGGATAGCAATCGTCCAGGAGGCAGAAATACGCAGCAGAGCTGAATTATACATTCATAGTCATTAATGGCCTCTGGTGTGGTTTAAATGCACTGCGGGTACATATTTCACCGCCCCACCTGCCTGCCCGAGCCAGACTGCCAAGATTAGTTGCCGGAGGAAACTGTCAAACAAACAATGAGGCTCCATGATGGAGAGTGTAGTTTCATTATTGTTTCTAAACATTACACAGTCATATAATAATGATATACCTGTTAAAAACGTAGACCTATTGTGGTATTAGACTACCCCTCAGGGAGTTTTTCCTTGCCTCTGTCGCCAGGTGGGGTTTCGGTTGGTTCTCTGTGACCTTCATGTGTAAAGTGCCATGAAATGACTGCTGTTGGACTGATTATTATGCACTTTATCCAACATTACGACTAATAACAAAATCAAACTTTGTCTTTTAGGTATCCCCATAAAAAGAAGTCTAGTGGTGTGAGGTCTGTTGAACGTGGAGGGTAGTCAACAAAACCGCTCCGTCCAATCCACCTGGCAAGATCTCATCAAGAAAGGCACCCCCACACCACCATCGCGATGTTAGATCCTTCTTTGATGAGATCTTGCCAAACGGGGGGATTGGACGGAGGGGTTTTGCTGAATACCCTCCACGTTCACCAAACCTCACACCAGTAGACTTCTTTTTATGGGCATACCTAAAACACAGCGTTTCATTTTGTTGTTAATAATAAAGTAGTATAAAGTGCATAATAATCACCTATGGGAATAAATAATCACATATGAACATTAATAATTTATGGGCATACCTAAAAGACAAAGTCTATGCAACGAGACCTGCAACAGTCACTGAATTTATTTCTGTGTCAATATTAAGGACTGTTTCAAATATTTGGCTGTTTTTTTTAAGGATACCCGTTTTACAATTAATTACTGACAGTGTATACGAAAAATGAGCGTTATTATGTACACAAAGGCGGATTCTTTTATGATGCCGGTGCTACTTTTTGTGGTTATGAATAGCTTTGCTTCTAATGTGCATTACAAACTAGGAAGCGCTGTGATTTTTGCTGTACAAGTAAACAAACAAGCACGTTCCCCGAGGTAAGCCGCAAACGTATTTGAAGGTCGGAGCGTCGCTGTGTGTGTTTTAACATATAAAACCTGCTTAGGCCTGCTCATGCTGTCTGGTGCACCCCTGGGCTGGGAATGCAACATACACCTGGCAGACACGCTTATGCACACAGGGTGCGTTGTCTCCAGGCAAAGCAGACAGACTGAGATCATTAGGGGGGTGAAGAAAATACATTCATTTAAAAGGGCGCTAAGACAGGCCAAATGCAGTCTGCTGCAAAGCACACCCCAGACATTGTAATCTTCCGCTATGAATTCCACTACAGTAACAACGCTTTTGTATATTTAAAAAATCATAATTCACAGTCCATGCTCACGACAGAAGTGTTCTCATTACGTAAATTGCTGGCGTTTTACTGCATCACTTTAAATGCTGTTGACATTGCTCACGCCCACGTCTCTATTTTCCCCCGCTGAGAATACTTAGTGGATGCATGTGAGTGCTTGATGAATATGGATGTGTGATGTACTGTTAGCTCATTATTGTCTGGATTTAATCAGCGCTGAGTGATCTCTTTTGTCCCCACCAATCTGCATTATTTTTCACATCAGAGCGCGTCGGGCGTCAAAGAAACTCATCAAATAATAAAGCAATAAGCAAAATGTACTGTAGCTGTGGTCCTGTTGCTCTAAAACAGACCTTCTGACAGGGGTGTCCAAACTTTTTCCACAAGGGCCACAATGTGAGGGAATGGAAGGGACACTTTGATATTTTTGACAGGTGTAGCTACGCTAAGAAGTTTTATACAGTATACTTCAAGAAAAAATGCAGCTCAGCTTTGTCATGTAGGTGGAAAAGTGACTTATTGGTGTGAACTTTGGCCTTTGTTCTTTGTTGTTGTTATATATATATTTTTATTTTCCAAATATTTCAACTTTACTCCGAAATAATATATTTTTTCTCTTACTAATGTGACTTTATTCACCTATTTAGAATTTATTCTCATAAAATATTATAAAAGTGTTCCACAACCTAGTTTTCCAAAAAAATCAACTTTATTTATTTGATTTTTTCGTATAATATTAAGACTTTTAAAATATATTTATTCTTGAATATTTGGTAAAATGACATTTTACACATATTTCAAATTTATTCTTGTAAAATGGTGACTTTTTCCTTGTTAGAATACGACTTAAAAATTACAGCTGTTTTTCCCCCCGTTTCTACTGCTGCTGTTTTTTTAATTGTCCATCTATTACAATTTTCTTGTTGTAATTATTTTTCATAATTATGACGTTACTGTTTTCCTATAATAATTTAACTTTATTCTCATAACACTAACCTGGTTTTGTAACCTAATTTTCAAGTTATTTTGTTATGTTTGTTTCTCATATGACTCAGAAAAACAGCATATTTTTTAAATCATATTTTAGTTTTATGCTACTAAAATTGCTACTAAAATATTTCTACCAAAATTTTGTTGCCATAATATTATGACATAATTTTTTTTTAATTCTGACTTTTCCTCTCAATATTTTCACTTGTAAATTTACTGCTGTTGTTGTTTTTTGTGCCGTGGACCAATAAAAAAACAGCCACGGGTCGCAAATGGCTCCCAGGCCACACTTTGAACCTTTATAACATTCTTCTTGCTGTAATTGTCCTTGAAAGTTTTTTTGAGTACTGCAGAGAACTTCTTTATGGGCTTTATTGCTCCAAATGGCTAAATAATATCTGCTCTCCGTATGCCTGTTAAAACAACTCGGTGGTCCACTACATTTGTTAGCTGCAAGAAGAATTATGAATACAAATTATGCCCCTAAAGTATAGAAAATGGGTGGATGGAAGAGAGTTTGCCTGCTGATGCGCCGTTGGTCACAATCGTTTTTTGATTGTATTACTGCTTAATGGCTTGACGTAGCGCCATAAAGCTGTTCAGAGATGGCAGTTTGGGAATGGAACGGTCAAAGAAGAAGCAAACAATTTATCAAATGCATTTACGGGGCACAAATGAAAGTGTGAAAGCATCTACCCAGAAAAAAGTTGAGAAATGTGTTCTTTGTGACAATGCATTTCTGTTCAATGGAATACAAGGGAATGGTTTCCTTCCCTTGTAAAGGACGTTCCATTTGTATGCTTTTATGGGATGAGCAGCACAGTTGAGAAGTAGGGGCGTCGGCCGACTGATATTGGCATACAAATGAGATATTGTACCAAATGGGTATAATTTTTTCTGCTATTAATGATATTGGCACGCAAGTGATGGCGAGCTCCGCAGATCAACACCCTCATTTTGTCCTCGGTCTGGAATTATTTCCATTATTTGTTCCATCAGATTTGCAAAATGGTCCTCCCTTGTTGATCGTGGCTAATTGGTTCCAGACCCGACTGCGATTTATGAATTTCTATGTTGTTAAGAAGAATATGTAGTTACTGTATAGAAAACCTGTTTGTGACCTACTAGTAACAGTTTTTACAAATATTAGAGCCCCGTAGACATGAAATAGCACCCCTACAGACACCTTTATAACCATTAATTTGTCCATTTTCTGGCCTCATTAGGGTCACGGGGGTATGCTTGTGGCTATCCCAGCGAAATTTGGGCGAGAGACGTAGACCCTGAACTGGTCTCCAGCCAATTGCAGGGCACGTATAGACAAGCAACCGTTCCCGCCCACATTCATACCTATGGACAATTTAGACCAACCTAAAATTAATGTGGGAGAAAACCAAAGTACCCGGAGAAAACCCATGAAGGGTCCACATGGAGAAGTCCAATCCTCCTGACTGTGTGGTCAACATGCTAACCACCAGTGGCCCACACCTTCCATTCCATTTGCATTCCATTTTCTTCCGCTTATCCGGGTCGGGTCGCGGGGGCAGCTGTTTCAGTTGGGAAGTCCAGACTTCCTGGTCTCCAGCGACCTCTTCCAGCTCCACCTTGAGGACACCAAGGTGTTCCCAGGCCAGCTGTGAGACATAGTCCCTCCAACGTGTCCTAGGTCTTCCCGGGGGCCTTCTCCCGACTGGGCATGCCCGAAACACCTCACCAGGGAGGCGCCCGGGAGGCATCCGGACTAGATGCCAGAGCCACCTCAACTGGCTCCTCTCGATGTGAAGGAGCAGCGGCTCTACTCTGAGCTCCTCCCGGATGGCTGAGCTCCTCACCCTATATCTTATTTCTTACTCATTTCCGCCGCTTGTATCCGCGATCTCGTTCTTTCGGTCATGATCCATACTCATGACCATAAGTGAGGGTGGGAACGTAGATCGATCGATCGATAAACAGAGAGCTTTACCTTTCGGCTCAGCTCTCTCTTCACCACGACGGTCCGGTACAGCGTCCGCATTACTGCAGATGCTGCACCGATCCATCTGTCGATCTCACGCTCCAAACTTCCCTCACTCGTAAACAAGACCCCGAGATACTTGAACTCCTCCACCTGAGGCAAGACCTCACTCCCAACCCGGAGGGTAAAGTAAACACGTTTCCGACTGAGAACCATGGCCTCGGATTTGGAGGTGCTGAGTCTCAACCCAGAAGCTTCACACTCAGCTGCAAACCGCTCCAGTAAACGCTGAAGGTCACAGCCTGATGAGGCCATAAGAACCACACCATCTGCAAATAGCAGAGACGAGATCCTAAGCTCACCAAGCTGGACTCCATCAACGCCTTGACTGCGCCTAGAAATTCTGTCCATGAAGATTAAGAACAGAATCGGTGACAAAGGGCAGCCTCGGGGGAGGCCAACGTTCACCGGAAACAAGCTCGACTTGCTGCTGGCAATGCGAACCAGGCTCCTGCTTCGATTGTACAAGGACCGAATGGCACCTAGTAGCGGGCCACCAATCCTGTACTCCCTGAGCACCCACCACAGGACACCACGAGGGACACGGTGGAATGCCTTTTCCATGTCTACAAAGAACATGTAGACCGGTTGGGCAAACTCCCACATACCCTCCAGTACCCTTGCAAGGGTCTAGAGCTAGTCCAGTGTTCCGCGACCAGGACGAAAACCACATTGCAGCTCCTGTAACCGAGGTTCGACTAACGGTCGTACCCTTCTCTCCAGCACCCTGGAGTACACTTTCCCAGGGAGGCTGAGAAGTGTGATCCCCCTATAGTTGGAACACACCCTCCGGTCACCCTTTTTAAAAATGGGGACCACCAACCCGGTCTGCCAGTCCAGAGGTACTGTTCACGACTTCCATGCAATGTTGTAGAGGCGTGTCAACCAACACAGTCCCCCAACATCCTGAGTTTTGAGGAATTCAGGGCGGAACTCGTCTACCCCCGGAGCCTTGTCATTGGGGAGTGTTTTAACTACCCCAATTACCTCAGCCACGGTGATAGAACTGTCCTAGTACGTATCCTCAGACTCTGCTTCCTCTACGGAAGGTATGTCAGTGGGATTGAGAAGGGCCTCAAAGTATTCCTTCCACCGACCAACTATATCCACAGTCGCAGTCAGCAAGCCCCCGTCCGCACTGTAAACAGTGTGAACTGGGGGCTGCTTCCCCTTTCTGAGGTGTCAGACGGTTTGCCAGAATCTCTTCGAGGCCGACCGAAAGTCGTGCTCCATAGCCTCATCGAACTCCTACCACACCTGGGTTTTTTGCATCGACCACCACCGAAGCCGCATGCCGCTTGGCCTGCTGGTACCTGGAAGATGTCAGCTGCTTCGGTAGTCCCGCAAGCCATCCATGTTTGATAGGACTCCTTCTTCAGCTTGACAGCAGCCCTAACCCCCGGTGTCCACCATCGGGTTCGGGGCATGCCACCCCGACTGGCATCGACCACCTTGAGGCCGCAACTACAACTGGCTGCCTCAGCAATGGAGGCACGGAATACGGCCCATTCGGAATCAATATCCCGGTCCTCCCTCGAGATGCAGGCGAAGCTCTGCCGGAGATGAGAGTTGAAAACTCGACGAGCGGGAGACTCTGCCAGACATTCCCAGCCAGGTCAGTCCGGCATCCTTCCCCGCCATCTAATTCAATTATTTACCAGGTGGTGGTCAGTTAACAGCTCAGCCCCTCTCTTCACCCGCGTGTTCAGAACATGCAGACGCAGGTCTGATGATACGACCACAAAGTCAATCATAGACCTGCGACCTAGGGTGTCCTGGTGCCAAGTGCACTTTTGGACATCCTTTTTTTCAAACATGGTGTTTGTTATGGACAAACTGTGATTCGCACAGAAGTCCAGCAACAACACACCCCACGGGTTGAGGTAAGGGAGGCCTTCCTCCCAACCACGCCCCTCCAAGTCACACTGTCCTTGCCCACATGGGCGTTGAAGTCTCCCAGTAGAACTATGGAGTCACCAGCTGGGGTGCTCTCCAGAACCCCTATGATAGACTCCAATAAGGCTGGGTACTCTGAACTGCTGTTCGACACGTACGCACAAACCACAGTCAGGACCCTTTCCCCAGTCCTAAGGCGTAGGGAAATAACCCTCTCGTTCACCTGGGATGACTCCAGCACAGATGCACCAAGCCGGGGGGCTAATAATAAGCCCACAACAGCTCGCCACCTCTCCCCTGCAGCAACTCCAGAGAAGAACAAGGTCCAGCCCCTCTCAAGGAATTGGTTCCAAAGCCCAAACTGTGGGTTGAGGTGTGTCCGACTATATCTAGTTGGAATGTCTCCTCCTCTTCCACAAGCTCGGGCTCCTTCCCCAGCAGGGAAATGACATTCCATGTCCCAAGAACCAGATTTGGCCTCCGAAGACCAGGCCGCCCGGACACCCGCCCTCCACCACCGCCCAAATTGCATTGCACCGGACCCTTATGCTTCCCCCTGCAGGTGGTGGGTCTGCGGGGGGGAGTTCCCGTGTAGCTACTTTGAGCTAGGCCCGGCCAGGCCTCACGGGTGATGGCCTGACCGCCAGGCGCTCGCCTGCGAGCCCCTCCTCCAGGCCTGGCTCCAGGGTGAGGCCCCAGTATCCCACGGCCGGGCGAGGTGCGATCACTCCTCTTGTACTTCTTCATTAGGGTCTTCTGAATCACTCTTAGTCTGACCAGTCACATAGAACCTGTTTGCCTTGGAAGACCCTACCAGGGGCATAAAGCCCCTGTGACAACATAGCTCCTAGAATCACCAACACGATAAGGTGGTGATTCACGGAGGGGACCTTTATACATATATTACCTAATATAGTAGACGTCATAAGCGATAAAACATAATAACTCACATTGGGAAAGTTCCTTGTACCTTGAAAGGCATTTGAAAAATATATTGCAAGCTACCGAGCTAACTAGTTAGCCTCCAGTTTATTAATTCTAAACTTAAGGACATTCTGTAACCGAGTGGGGAAGAACAACAAAGTCAGAAGCTGAAAACATTTCACTTCCACACGGAATGGGATGTAAGGTAATGTGTCATCAGTGTTGCATTACTGATGCCTAGATCAGAACCAGAATTCTACATACAGTACAAGACACAAATAAAGGAAACGGAAAACCAAAATAAGAGCACCAAAGAGCACCAAAAAACAATGTGAAGATTAATGTCTAACCTGTCATGCGGAACATGACAGAAAGCCCCGTTTAAGTTGGGGGTTTACGGCGTCTTCTTTCAAGACTTCTAATGTCACAACAAGAATCCCTCGCACATGCGCTGGCACAGTCGCACGCCGCGTTACGGGGACAGCCTTTGCAGGATTGTCTTGTTTTACACTAATTTGTGAAATGCATTACTTTACATAGCAGTAAAGGAAGCATAATGTGCTGCCATTATCGGTACTGGCTGATACCGGTGTCGGTAATGAAGTTCTGGACAATATCAGTAAGAAAGCCAATAGCGGGCATCTCCAGTATAAACACTGCGCATGGCTTTGGTCATTTCTGAAATTATAGCTTGTAACTCTCATTTGTAGGACCTTTCAAGAGATAACGACGTCTTAGTGGGTCATTATTCAACAGCATCCGAAAAGGTTTCAAACCTGTGTTGTGCAAACAATGCCATGAAGAAGGGATTGTTTATTTATCACCACTGTTATGAGTTTGAAGGAAATAATGAATAACCGTCAGGTCATCACCTTTAATTGCGGATGTTCTTGCATCTTCAGCTGAGTAAAACCATATAAAAGTGGCTACATGGCTCATGGCAGTCTGCTTATTTATTGTAATAGACCTATCAGTTGGAGCATCCAATCGGAAAAAGAGGCGCGTGTGCGAGTTTCATATGCAAATCGCGGAATTGGCCAATAAATACTAAGAATCTCGCAGAAATGTTGAAAAAGTGAAAAATGCTGTCAATGTTAGGAGAAGGAATGTTTGTGTGGGGAATTATTCCCCTGGCAGACGGCTCAATCGCGGCGGAATCTCATTACAAACACTAAACCGCACCGTCCCGAAATAAAGATGTTAAAGTGGCACTAAGCGCCTCTTCTGACGGAGGGTGAATGGAAGCTAGCGGGGTTAGCTTCGTTTAGCATGCTAGTGCGGCTGTGAGTGTGTGCGAATCGGGCTGGATGAGTACATTTTAGCGCTTTAAAGTAAGGAGCTTTTTGCAATGCCTGATGACGATGTCTCCTACAGGTTCTGAGTGAAAAAAGCCAAGAAGCACGTTTATTCTTGCAACCGTCTTGTCTTAGACAGACATTCTTAAGATTCTGTCTCAATTACTAGGCAAAGTTGTCCATCCATGTGAGAAATTTTGCATTTAATTAGCATTTTATTCACTAACCCATAATGCACACATCCACCCCCGGCTGTAGACCACCTTGGCCACCTACCTTAAGACAGGCACTGCTTTGTGTGGGCCTTTGAAAGGGTCTCTGTATTCCTTGGAGGAATACTTCCACCGATCAAAGGACATCTCAACTCCAAGTCAGGAGCACACCATTCCAACCATACACAGTGTTCACAGTATACTGACGGCGGAGGGTGGTCCATAATTTGTTCAAAGCCATCCGGAAGTTGTTCTCCATGGTTTCCTCGACCTCCTGCCACGTCCTGGTTTTGGCCTTGGTGACCGCTTGGCCTACTGGTACTCGTCAGCTGCTTATGGAGTCCCATTGGCCAAAACGGCCCAAAAGAACTTGTCCTTCAGCTTGACGACACGACATTACGCACCGCTGATGTCCACCAACGGGTTCTGGGATTACCGCCATGACAGGCATGCAACTACCTCAAGTCGCATTGACAATGGCGACAGGGAACATGCCTCATCCAGACTCGATGTCATCGAACATGGCTGAAGCTGTCTTGGAGGTGGGAGTTGAAACTCCTTCTGACCAATCCTGCACCTTTCCCCGCGCTCCACGCCAGGTGGATGCCAACTGATACGCCCGCTTCTAAGCAAGTTACATCCAGCGCCACGCTGACGGCTTCGATTCACGTACCGCCACACACACTTCTGTGATGAAGCAAGAGCCGCCTTGTGTGCTTTGCTGCTCAACGTGCTCCCACAGAGTGCCCGGTTTAACCAGCAAAAGTGCACCTGAACCACGTGGCCCGAAACACCACCATCAATAACACCAGCACGCTCGTCATCTGTGAGGCGCAAAGTATTTCATCTTCCAGACATGCTTATTAAATGAATTAGGTAGCACAATTCCCTGCATCTGTGAATGCAAGCTAGCTTTGTGCTTGCCCTCTGGTAGTAAAGTTCCATAGACCGTGCTGTCCGGCCAACAAACAAACCATCAGTATCTAGCAGGTTCTGCTTAAACAAAGAGAGAGCTGCACAAAATGTGTCAAAACATACACCACACGGTGGCGCTGTTATTAACTCCATAAAAGTCTGCCCTCATAAAACAGATGGATTTTCTCCTCACCCAGCCTGTAAATGGAAGAACCATCATGACATTTGGTGCACACTTTTAGTGGACTGCCAAGCCCATGTCTGTAAAATGTGAGCAAGATTGGTGGAAAAAAAACATCTTTGCAGGGGCACGGCCCTGAGGCTCCTTAAGAAAGTCACACTTTCTACCCGCAGGTGTGGAAACAGTTCCCCTGCTCAGAGAGAGATTTGAATATATGTTTTTTTCTCTTTAACTGCATCATATGGTAATCGTTTCAGTTACAGACTTTTTTATAATTAGTTTATGTTTTTGTTTTGCATTATGTGTATGAATAAAGATAAAATATTTCCCCCCCTTTCTTTTTTTTAAAAATCTTTTGTCCCTCTTTTTCCGTTTTCTTTTTTTCCTTTTTATTCTTCTGGTTAAAACTCTGGTTCTAACTGGAGTCAACGGGACTGAAGGGGTCCAGAGGGTAAGGAGTGTATGTTCACGTTCTACACACCTGTTAAGAATCCATCCGTCCATCTTCTATGCCGCTTATCCTCTTTAGGGTTGCGGGGGTATGCTGGAGCCTATCCCAGCTGATTTCGGGTGAGAGGCGGAGTACACCCTGGACTAGATCATTAAAATCAAATGCGCTGAATGTACAGGTTTTGGTGGCGCAAGGGCTAATTGCTCAGAAGTCATTGGCTGTTCTCCTAAATAGTATAAAACCTTGAATAAGTCTGTATTCCGTGTTTTCTAGCACGGCTTCCGAAGCATTTTGACCTCAACCAATAGAAAGCGCCACAAGTACCTTCCGTTGCCTGTTGGGAAGTCTTGCTTTTGCAGCATGACTAAATGCATTAAGGCACTGTTGCACCAAAGGCGGTCATCATGGCTTGCATTTAGATCGGCCTCGGAGAGTGTAACAAAGTCTGGCAATTCACTGAAATCCTTTACCACCTTTGAAGTGAGCCTCTCCTACTTGTTTGGGTCTGCTAACCCCGACAAATGGGCATGTCTGCAACCGCTGGGGAGGTTTTAGCTAAGCTTTTTAGACAGCATCAAAGTTTATGCTGAAACAAGGCAGGATGTGAAAGGTCCGGAGAGAGAATTGGTATGGAAGCAGAAAGTGGACTAGCAGAAAGGGGAAGGAGAAAGCAATCCTCTCAAGCGGCGAGGCGCTGATCTATCTGGATCGCGAGAGCGATAAGGTTGTCGAAGAGCTCCGGGATATTAAGGGGTATCATCTGGTCCTTGATGGTGTCCGACAGACCAGAATAGAAGGTGTCCAGGAGCACGGATGGGTTCCAGTCGCTCCGCGGCGCTTGCGCCCGGAACTCGATGGCATAATCTGACATGCTGCGGCGTCCTTGGCGCAGCTGGAATGACGCGCGTGACGCTTCGCGGCCAGGGGGAATCTTTTGGAACACCTGCTCCATGGTCCTTGAGAAAGCAGCGTACGAGGAGCATAGAGCAGATTGGCGTCCCCATTCAGCAGTTGCCCAAGCCACCGCTCGTCCCGAGAGGTGGGAGTTGAGGAAGGCCACCCGGGCTCGCTCTCAGTGGATTCCCGCAGACTGCAATTCAAAATGCAGCTCGCGTTGGGTGAGAAACGAGCGCACGTCTCCCGTGTCGCCGGAGAAGCGTTCGGGTCTGGAGAGTTGTGGGCACAGAGTGGGCGCACTGGTCTCTAGTGGTGTGGAACCAGCCTGGAGCGCCGTGGTGGCTTCCGTGGCGGGAAGCATGGAGTTGCTAGGAGAGAGTTTAGCCGGTCCTCAAGGGTCTTCAACCTGGAGTCCTGGCGCTCAGCCAGGCTCGTCACGCACGAGCCCAGTGTGCTGAACTGCTACTCGTGTTCGCCCATGCGCTGCGCTACGTTCCGGAGCGTCCGCAAGGACAAAAGAAGAGCAGGGCACCACGAACAAAAAAATGCACAAAAATGTCAGCGTGGCCGAGTGACTACAGGGCTCACCTGAGGAGAGGCAGGAGCTAACATACAAATGTAGCAGGTAAAGTCAGAGTTTACTCAGAGGGCACTCAGGTGTGCCCAGTTGCCCCGCCTCCAGTGGGTAGCAGGACTCCTGGAGAGAAAGAAAAAACACAGGCAAAGGAGACAGAGGCGGACAAAGTTAGGGTTAAGTTTGGCAGCCCTGATAGTACAATCATGATAATGCAATATTCCCTTAAAATGTCAGTTTTCACTGTTGTGGAATTGGTATTTCTGATATGTATGTTCTCCCAGGCGTTTCTTACTGTCTGTCAAAAATTTGCAGCATTTCTGAAAATGTTGGCTTTTCAACTATTAAAAAGCATTTTCTGTGCGGTGGCTTTTTGTGAACGCGCACCATTTTGTGCTGTTTTGTTTGTATTGACTTTGCAGACCAAACTTCTCAGTGAGCACTGACTGTGAGAATGCAGGCTCTCTTCATCTCCATGTGTACTTTTTCCCCCAGCAGCTAGATTTACTAGCTGCACAGCTACCTTTTCCGTACTGCCCTGGCTGTTGATGTCTAAATATCTGGCAGCACAAGCAAGTACCAAGATAATTGCTTTGTATACAATCAACAAAGGCCGCACGGTGGATGAGTGGTTAGCACATTGGCCACACAGTCAGGAGATCTGGAAGACCCGGGTTCAAATCTCCGTTGGGCATCTCTGTGTGGAGTTTGCATGTTCTCCCCGTGCGTGAGTGGGTTTTCTCCGGGTACTCCGGTTTACTCCCACATTCCAAAAACATGCATGTTAGCTTAATTGGTGACTCTAAATTGTCCATCGGTATGAATGTGAGTGTGAATGGTTGTTTGTCTTTATGTGCCCTGCGATTGACTGGCGACCAGTCCAGGGTGTACCCCGCCTCTCGCCCAAAGTCTGCTGGGATAGGCTCCAGCATCCCCGTGACCCTAATGAGGATAAACGGCATAGAAAATGAATGGATGGATGGATGGACAATCAACAAATGTGGCCGAAATCCGTAATGTACACAACAGCAGAAAGACGACAGCAAGAACATATAGAGGTAAAGTACTGAAAGCATGATGAAGAATGTGATTTCAATGTCCAACAAGCCTAGGATGTAGACAGCAATTCTACAGCATTGGGTCAGCTTGAAACGGCCAACACTTCATTACGGTCCCTTTTTACACAACGACCTTGAAGGTGCATACCGATGTAGGTGGGGTTCCTACATGACTAAAAGCCCCGAGGGCTACACTGCAACTCTGGCATGTCAACGAGGGAGGTACTGTTTAAACTGAAGCGCCATATATTAGCATTCCTAATGGCGGCATGATAAGATGCTGGGAAATATCGCAAAAGTGCTTAAGTCTTTATTCCTTGTGCCTTTATTCCTTCCACAAGGCACAGCTTGAATATGCGTAGAATTGTGGAAAAGAAAAACAAGTGGATTTGGATATCCTGAGATCAAGAGTATTTTACATGCAAAACAAGACATACAGTATGTATGTTTTTGGGATGTCCATCCCTGCATCCATTTTCTTCCGCTTATCCGAGGTCGGGTCGCGGGGGCAGCAACCTGAGCAGGGAAACCCAGAGGTCCCTCTCCCCGGCCACTTCGTCCAGCTCCTCCCGGCGGATGTCGAGGCGTTCCCAGGCCAGTTGAGCGACATAGTCCCTCCAACGTGTCCTGGGTCTTCCTGAGGCTTCCTACCAGTCTGGCGTGCCCTGAACACCTCCCCAGGGAGGCGTCCGGGGGGCATCCTAACCAGATGCCCGAGCCACCTCATCTGGCTCCTCTCAATGCGGAGGAGCAGCGGTTCTACTCCGAGTCCCTCCCGGATGACCGTGCTTCTCACCTCTCAACTCATTTCGGCCGCTTGTACCCGCGATCTTGTCCTTTCTGTCACTACCCAAAGCTCATGACCATAGGTGAGGGTAGGAACGTAGATCGACCGGTAAATTGAGAGCTTTGCCTTTCGACTCAGCTCTCTCTTCACCACAATGGACCGTTCATCACTGCAGACAACTCTCGCTTTCCATCCTTTCCTCACTCCTCCACTTGGAGATGGCACTCTACCCTTTTCTGAGAACCATGGATTAGGACTTGGAGGTGGTGATTCTCATCCCAGCCACTTCACACTCAGCTGTGAACCAATCCAAGGTCACGGCTTGATGACGCCAACAGGACCACGTCATCTGCAAAAAGCAGAGACCCAATCCTGCGGCCAACAAACCGGAACCCCTTGACACCCGATTCTGTTTAAAAAAGTAATGAACAGAATCGGTGACAAAGACCAACCCTGGCAGAGTCCAAACCTCGAACCAAACTCTGACACCGGTCAAACAGGGAACGAACCGCCTTAGTTAGGTGGCTCGATACCCCGTACTCCCTTAGTACTCCCCACAGTATTTCCAGTCAAAAGCCTTCTCCGGACCACAAAACACATGTAGACTGGTCGGGCACACTCCCATGCCGGTCCCAGTTCTACGACCAGGACGAAAACCACACCGCTCCTCCTGAATCTGAGATTCAACTACATTGCAGCATACTTGGGCTGTAGCACTTTTAATGTAATGTGGTGGTAGGATTTTTGTTAATGACACATAAAAACTGCAACCTGCTAGCTGGTGATACTAAAAAAGCAACAACTTTAAATCAAATCAACAGCTCCACTTGCTGTGCTCGTGTGAAATAAAACCATTTGTGTGTAAATAAGAGCACGCTTGTATGTGGATCTGCAAGATGGAAGATTAGCGCCAAAAGTCACGTGACAGCCGTAAGATTGCCGCAAACGTCGCCTGACTGTCTTTCGTAGAATTATTTGAGAGACAAAGACAAAAGAAGAGTGGGACCAAATTCCAGAAGAGGTGTGAAAGAAACCGGAAGCAATTCATTTCAATTAATTCTGCCAAAGGATGTGCAGCTAAGTTGAGGGTGCCAATCGTCCAGTCCATTGTTGGGTTTCTGTGTGGAGCGATCCAATGGGTTTTTTTTGCAAACAAAATAAACCAAGCGTGAATATGGTGGTACCGAAGCGCTGCTGCAATTTACCGGGAGAAGTGGTGCATCATTTGACAGAAGACCGGGGGTGTCGATGTGTTTGACCATGACTGTAGCTACAAATCACCCGTTTTAACGCCTTCCGGAGACGCCACAGACTCACGCTCTGCAGTTGCATTCATATTTCTAGTGAGTCGCGTGTCTATAAACGTGCCTGCACTTTAACACCGAGGTGTGGATCCGTGCATTTGATGTTCATGCTTTCAATCACAATTACATGTGGGCTGCTGACCCGATAGAAAAACACACACCAAGCTTCTGTTGCATCCGTTTCAGCTAAACCTCACCTCACTCCCTCATTCAGGAAACATCCGCCGGGTTTGTTTTGTTGATCGATAAAATTGTAGAAGCGGGTGGCCCTTGGGGGTCATTTCACCAAGGAGTGGAATTCTCTGAGTTTGTTAATGAAGCGTGCAGCTCTCCGCCGGGAGGCAGACGGAGGAATTTTCGGCGCATGCACAAACAACACACTGCTGTGACACGCAAAGCGTTGTTATCTTCATCGGGGGGGGGGGGGGATTGCTGATTAATTTCTGTTCTGATGGATTAACCAGGTGTGGCGGGCTTTCTTGCATGATGTAAAAGTTGCAGCTTCTAAATAAATTCTCCGCCCTCTACTAGATGAGAATGAATGGACACGCTTTGACAAATCTGGCTGTTTTTAAGCATCACCGCGTTCATTATTTATCCTGTCATACTACAACTTTCGCCATGTATTTTGTAATGCGATGGAAAATAAGCATTAATCAAATTATGATCATTTGGTTCATTTTAATTTACAATTGCCAGTAGTGGCGATGAGGCATAGCGGGCATCTCACTGTGCATCCAGCGGGGGAGGGGGGGGGGTCGAAATGATCAGCAGACCTTTAAATGGTTGTACACTATCTACTGTATTTTAGCGACTGCAAAGAGAAGAAAAAAGGACTTTGATTTTGTAGTGTGCAGCAGATATGGAGCAGCAACGGGAAGAGTTTAGTAAGAATTTTTCATTTTTCTTTGGTTATTTGGGAAGCCGTTTTGTTTTCCTATGAATGGAAATGATGCAAGATGTTTTCAACACAGCAAATTTATTTTGTTGAAATTGCACTAACCAAAGTCACTGCAATTAATACAAGTGTGTACAGTAACAAAGTCTAATTAGGAGGAATTGACTTTTTTAAAGGAAAACTGCACTTTTTTGGAATTTTTGCCCATCATCCGCTGTCCTTATGTGAACGATGAACACACATCATCTTCTTTTCCGTGCGTTTTAAAGATATAAATGTAGTTTATACAACATACTGTAGTTAACAATGTTAATATCATAATAAGAACAGTGTTGTTATAACTTGGTCAGTATACAAGTCAGATTATGTGAATGTAGCATTGTTGCCGTTTTTTGCAGGTTTTTTCAGAAGGCTTTATAGGCGGAATACATGCGTCCCTTACGTGCTGCGTCTTTTTAGCTATCAAGAGAAAGAAAAGAGAAAAACGTGCGCGTTCATCTTTTACATTACGATTGTGGCTGATTGGCAACATTCCAAAAAAGGTGCAATATTACTTTAATTGAGGTGAATTGAATTTTTAAGATTTTTAAGACTTTACATAATATAAAAAAATGGGATGTCCGATAATATTGGCCCACCAATCTTATAGGCTCGATATTGCCATAAAATTGTAATCAGTCAATATCGGTATGTTGTTTTTTTTCCCCCCCTATAATAAAAACTGATATAACCCTTTAAGCGCTAAAGTTGCTGAATTTGCTGTAATATGACCTGGAGGCAGCAGAGATGAAGATGCTGAGATTCTCTTTGGGTGTGACCAGGATGGACAGGATCAGGAATGAGCACATCAGAGGTACAGCACATGTTAGAGGTTATGGAGATAAAGTCAGAGAGCCCAGATTGAGATGGTTCGGACATGTCCAGAGGAGAGATAGTGAATATATTGGTGGAAGGATGCTGAGTTTTGAATTGCCAGGAAGGAGGCCTAGAGGAAGACCAAAGAGGAGGTTTATGGATGTAGTAAAAGAGGACATGAAGAGGATGCAGAATACAGAGTTAGATAGAGGCAATTGATTCACTGTGGCGACCCCCGAAGGGATTACCTGAAAGGAACAGAAGATGATGATGATCCCTCATGTAGTTAATACTTTACACAAGGAGATGGCAGCCATCAGTAACTTCAATCTGAGCAATATTTGTGTGTGTGCGGCAGCAAGTCTGCTCGCCATAACGGGGTTGTCAAGACACCGCTAATGGTGAGGGTGGCTGGCGCATCGAGCGCTGAGCTGTACATCAACTTTGCTGCTACAGAGCAGAGGAAGTGTACGACTGGTTTTACTGCCCAAAACAAATCCCAGAGAATAATCTTTCACAGATAGACTTAATTACCTTTGGTAGCATTTGGTCCATAAACTGCAGGATTTGGCTGACTTTGTGGAAAACAGTGTATACGTGGAAAAAGAGGCAGGCAGATGCAGTAGTATCTGCGGGAGAGTCCTTTGAAGAAAATGTACTTTGTTGCACGTGGTTGCACAATGTTTAAAGCCACGTCGAGAAGCTAATTCCATGGTGGACCAATTGACACAAACAATATGTGTTAATTCCACGACAGGAAATATGAAATGTTACACATATTGCTATTGGTTGATATTGGAATCGGAAACGAGAGTTGGTTGATTGGCACGTCGGATATCGGCAGAAAAGCCAATATTGGACTATTATTGACAAATTCTAATTACCGTAATTACCTAATTCCTTTCTTTGGTCTGATATAAACTAAGACTATGACTCCCTGAAGTAATTTCACTTGGTCGTAAGACCGGACGAGCCTCGGAAAGCGGAAGGCAACGGACTTATGCCGGTGCTTGTGTATCACATGGTTTGCACCCAGCGATCCGTTCCCCAGATCTAGATGCAGCTATTTACCAGTACGGCACAGTCTGGAAGCAAATGTTTTTTCAATGACTTGTTTGTTCACGCTGATCCTTTAATTGACTTGGTCTGCTTCCAGGCCTGTGAATTTAACTGCCATAATGCTTCTAATGCTGTTCACTGATGATTTGGCAGCATTTCTTTGGATCGCCTCCAGACAAAAAGCTGTTATTTTGCATTCCGAGTGTTTACTGTAGTGGGAGATTGCATCAAAAGAAAATGGGTAATTGGCCTTGGAAGTAAGTAGATGAAAATGTCCCCATTCATAAAATGTACATTTGATCCTGTAAACTTATTTCAACCTCTCCGTGTAGTGTAGACTGATACTGTCCGCTTCCATTTACAGGGCGAAACAGCTGCTAAGTGAGTCTAGGAGTCTTGAGGACAGTTTACAATTCCAACAGGACTAGTTCCAAGCAATTGCAACACCAGAGCTGGATAGAGCGATTATCCGCCAGCAAAGGTTTAGCAAAAGTCAATCAATCTCCAAAGAGGAACCCTGGTCCGCTTTCTTTTATGACTTCTATCAGAGAGGTTGAGATCCACACACGGGAGGCAAAAGTCATTGCCAACACATTGCAAACCTTGCACACGTTCGGCAACCAGCGGTTGTGGCCAGCGATGCGTTAAAATCCAGAGCAAATTATGAGTCCCTCACGATTTTGATTGGCCAGCAGATTTGGAGGGCACTACTATCTCAAGTAGCTCAGAGGAGATTGAGTAGTCTTGCTAGTAACAAAGAAGCTTACTTAAATGTTCGTGTGAATTCATGTAAGCTTACCTGATAGATTCATGCTGGCATCATCAAGTTCCCAATGTTCCATTTCGTTCCATTTTATCCTGGTCGGGTCGCGCAGGCAGCAGTCTCAGTAGGGAAGTCCAGACTTCCCGGTCCCCGGCCACCTTTTCCAGTTCCAACGGGGTGGGGGGGACCCCAAGGCGTTCCCAGGTCAGCTGTGAGACATAAACCCTCCAGCGTGTCCTACATCTGCCCTGGGGACTTTGAGGAGCCACCTCAACTGGCTCCTCTTGATGCAAAGGAGCAGAGGCTATAGTCTGAGCTCCTCCCGGATGGCCGAGCTCCTCACCCTATCTTTTAGGGCTAATCCAGGCACCCTACGAAGGAAACTCATTTCCACAGCTTGTATCCGCAATCTCGTTCTGTCGGTCATGACCCAAATCTCATGACCATAGGTGACGTTCGGAACATACAGTCAATTGGTCGGTAAATTGAGAACTTTTCCTTCTGGCTCTGCTCTCGCCTAAGCACGACAATCCGGTACAGCGACCACATTACTCCAGACGTTGCACAGAACCGTCTGTCGACCTCACACTCCAACCTTCCCTTAATCGTGAACAAGACTCCACAAGAGATTCCACCCGTTTCCAACTGAGAACCATGGTCTCAGATTGGAAAAGTCCGTGAAAGGTTTCTGTAATTATGTTTTTCTACGTTATAATGAACGTAATTATGATGATGAAGTGTGCCAAAGTAACAAATGAATGAACTAAAGATTGGGATTAATCAGAGCGAAGGTGAAGGGGGCAACGTTATGGTGATTGATGGGTTGGCTGCATGTTTGACAGAGCAGAATTGGATTGATGCCACTCCATTATGCATTCTCAGGTTTTGGTCACGTTACTTCTTCAGGGCGATGGCATCATGACTCATTCATCTTGGTTACAGCAGGCACCTGCACTGATAGTGGTGCTCAAGAACCTGCCCTTTTGCCCTGCATCAGAAAAGTGGCCTTTCTGCTGGAGCACAATTTTTTCCCATTCATTTAAGAATAAATAATTACACTCTCTGTCATCAATTCCTCCCAAATATATTTTGATATCTGACAGGGCATTTATTTGAGTTCTTGTGGGAAAAAATTCCCAGCTCTGCTGCTCCTCATGCATTGGTGACAGCTGAGCGCCAGCCCGAACGGCTGCAGCCTATAAGTCTTCTCTGACTCACAGCGTTAGACTGACAGGTAATAACGGTGTTTGTGCAATAGCCTAACGTTGTTCAGTGCTAAATTAACCACAACATTACGTTGCTACTGGGCCGACGATTCCTAAACAAAAATGTTAAAAAGCAAGTCGAAGCCTTGTCCTGCTGTTTACTGACAATTTGTCATGCTTAATGACGGCAGAAAGGGAGGCAGTGTCTACAAATTAGGCAAATTTGTTTCATTGAAAATGGGAATTATTGAGAGGAAAAGTACGTCTTTTCGTAAAATGTAGATTGTGGTATATTATTAGTGTGATGCTGCTTAAGCTTCAACTTAAGCTTCAGAAAACAGTGAAAAAATTGCACATGTGTACTGTCAGCTTTGCAAGTCACTCTTGGTTATTATGCACAACATTGGTTTAGTTCTTACAACATTTGCAGAATAATTTATTATATTGTTTTCATTTAATGATGTAATATATATTTTTTTTATATTGGGGTGTCACAAGATCTCATGATATTAAAACTTAAACTAAAAAAAGTGTCTCATGTGCACCAGCCCTGGTGATGAATGAATGAATGAATCACATAGTAAATGAAAATCCCATGTCGGGATAGGCTCTCTCATACCCCCGGTTTTTTGGGGTTTTTTTTTTTTGCATACGTGGCTGTTTTCCATAAAGGCAGGAAGAGAGTTCACTCTGTGCATTGGTTTCAGCACCCTGGCATGGTATGAACGGAGTAAGCACTTCTGTCCGTCATACAGTCTCGGTGGGTGGAGGCGGGGCTGGTAGCGTACGCACAGAATTCAGAAGAGGCTAACGTAGTAGATTGTCATATTTTGTCATTTTGCTTTTGTTAAAACTACTGGTAAAATGTTGTCTCTTAATAAGCATAAAAATAATAATTGTATTTTTCTCATTTGAGCACCTGCCGCCCAGAATGTCTGCGGCCCTGCGATGGTTCAAAGTGTCAGTGTTGGCATTTTTAAACCTAAATATAATTATCGTTTACAGACCTTCCCAAACGTGGTAAATGAGCCGCTCTTTATTGTTTGCCTCCCCAGAGTGTCGAGATGTGTTGTTGCCAATGATGCTGCAAGAGCTGAGCAGAGCTTTGTCCACCTTGGCCGACGGGCCGCATGACGAGAGGAGGAAAAGTCTGGAGTTGCTCAACAACATTCTGGAGGTCCTGAGCAGGGACAACGTGGTGAGACGACTACTTCAATACCGTCACTTAGGTACACCCGCACAATGGAGGCAGAACGGGGTCCTGCCAATCAGATACTCAGGCGGTCAGTCAGTTAATCAGGTCGTCGGTTGAGTGGTGGTCCTGTTCTAGACTGCACTGGGGCCGAGTGGGGCAGTGACCCAACAGATGGAGCTGTAGCTTTGGATCAGCTGTGTAACACGTCCCGGACCTGGAGTTGAATAGAACCAGCTTCCTGGTTTGCCGTTTTTTTTTTACTGGCAAGGATGATAATGAAAGCATGATGAGGAAAAAAGGAGGTGGATACTGTTTATATTATAATGTAGCCCAGCTCCCGCATCCTAGAGAAAAGAACCCGAGGCTGCTCTCTGACCCATCAGAATTATGCACACTCGCCACGCACTTTTTTTTAAATTGCTCTGACGAGTTTTTGACAACCTGCCGAGTCTTTTCTGCTCTGTTGCTCCGTCGGCGTGCTCAGCCCTAATGAATCGCTGGCTTTTTAGCAAAGACACTGAAGGGAAGATGTAATTCATGGCGATGGGATGGATTCGCGTCGGGTGAAGTGCCGAGGACGACGGGGTGTAAAAATGACGTGACACCCACAAATACTCTCATGTGTTAGTCTATAAAAGCCACGGCTCACCGCTTTCACACTTTTTTGTTGTCTGTGGGCACTTGGGGTTCCGATCCAAGGGCTGTGTCTGAAATGCATATATATATATATATATATATGCATATATATGCATATATATATGCATATATATATATATGCATATATATATATATTTACAGTATATAATGTATAACACATTTAGGTAAAGTTGATGAATCATGTCAGGGAACCATTAAACTGGATTTAGCTTAATATATGCCAGGTGCTCTAGGGTTGGGAATTTTGAAATTCACTTTAAAAATTAATACTTTATCTTCATAAAATACCAACAAAAAAAAACAAACCCATCATAATCCAATTTTGCTTTCTCAGTTTTAGCTTTGCATTTCTTTTCAGTGTTAACTTAACTCAGTTTAGACAGATCCCAACAGCAGTCGTCTGGCACAAACAGAGAACCAACTGAAACCCTACTAGGCAAGGAAAAACCTTGGACAGAACTCCAGAAGTCTTAGTTTTAGACCATGGACCATAGACCGTGGAGTGTGCCCGATACATATCAGCCTATCAGGAAGAAGTTCTAATTATATGCTTCAGCAAAGAGGTGACTTTGAGTTGACTTTTAAATAAATGCTTCGAGTCCGAGATGGGATTTACGGCTCTTTGAGGGGAGCTGGATTTTGGCGAGCTGTTCCTTTCCGAGAGCCGTTCAAAAAACTCATTTAGCTCATTTTCATATTAAGGTTTAAGAAGTTGCCTCGTTTTATCTGGGAAATTATCATGGGAGGTCAATAATTTGCGTACCCCGGCGACATGCGTTGGAATTATTGTGGAATATTGATTCTAACCTTACGTGGGGATGAAATGATCTAGATTCATTGTGAATATTCCACAGAGCAGCGCCATAACGCCCTGCTTTGACAGTGACGTCACTATTTTGAATTGCCCTCGGCACAAACTTCGGTGTATGTGTGTAAACCATGACTGGGTCGCGTATAAGCGTTAAAAAACAAAGCGGGTTACATGGAATTTCTGTGCAAAACCGCTTGGAGTGCATTTTGGTGCTCTGTAAAAAAGTTCAACCCCGAGGAGGACTCCTGAACTGTCTTTGGGGGAAAAACTGAACTGGGATGGGAGTACGGTTCCCACCCGCGACACGATTCCGGTCATTCACGTTGACGAGCCGCCAATCTAAAATGCTAGAATCCTTTTAGAGTGTGTATTAAAAGTAGAATGTATAAAAATATGCATTTGTATATATATATATATATATATATATATATATCAAAATCTGCATTGGCGGCGATCAGTCAGGCCGTTAATTACTGTTGTTCTTGCTGGTGGAATTAATAAGGCGTGTCTGTTTGTGTTCTGGACGGTTAATCAGACGAGCCAGCGTGCCATTGTCAGCAACATGTTATTGATTTGCTTTTAGTGATTAGGATTAGTTGATTAAAGGGCCTTCGGCTGCACATTCCTGTAAGGACGGATGACATTCAGCAGCAGAACACACCGTTTCTGGTGTATTACAATGGTAACCACGGCAACCAGGTGGCGAGCCAGAGAGGTCGATGGGGATGACGGTGCCGCCTCGCCCCTTACGTCGCTCTCCTGCCTTCTCCTGTTCGCTCCCATCTTTCTTCTCCGCCGTCTGATTAGGATGTTCTGCCGAAGGACACAAAGAGACGCAGTTTGGGGAATTCACGGGCGGCATTTAAAGATAAAAGACAAAAAAAAAGAAAAGAAAAAAAAAAAAATAAAAAAAAGAAAAAAAAAAAAAGAAAAAAATTATAAAAAAAAAAAAAAAAAAACAACCAAACAACCAGACAAACAAAAAAGGAAAAAATTAAAAAACAAAAAAAAAATAAAATAAATAAAAAAAACAAAAAAAAAAAAAAAAAGAAAAACACACAAACGAACGAAAGAATAATAATTAATTTATAAAAAGAATATAAAAAAAACAAACAAAATAAATATAAATAAAACAAAAAAAGAAAAAAAAAAAAAAAAAAAAAAAAAGAAAGCAAAAAAAAAAAAACACACACACACACGCGTGATACCCATGAATAGAGTTGAGGGCCGTCTTTTTGACACTTGTCTCTGCTCTCAGGGGGAAACATTTCAGCACCTCCAGGACATTGTGGTGTCTTTGCTGAGGATTATCAACCAGACAGTCATCACGATGGGTCGAGAGCATGCTCTAATTGTAAGTACAGTCATTACTGGCACTGATTATACAGTACTTGCGGGCCAATGATTAGGTACAGCAATACCACCGAATGATATCGAATACAAGGGCCTGATCTAGAAGTCTTCAGATGCGTCTGTGAAGGATGTATTGTCTCGATGGTAATAATACATAGGTATACACCTAAATAGACAGATACTCCATTCATCTCCAAGCGATTATGCTTTAACACCGATATGTAAACCTTGCCCACTACATTTAAAAATGTGCTCTTAGCTGCAGGTGTCCACGTCATGAGATCAAATTTTTTTTCCACACAGTGTGTGTAATATGGCTGGTTCAAATAGGTTTTAGTTCCCTCTGGGAAACTAGAACCAGCATAGTGTTGGAACCGAACAGTCCCTCAACTCCTGCAGCACACACGCACCGGCCTCTCTCCTTCTTTCGTTGTCGCTGCCGGCGCCACCTCAGCCCCCGAGCCCATGCACACATCAGTCCAGCCCCCAAACCCACTTGCGACAGTGGACCTCTCGACCCCGGGCAAAAGCCGCTGGATCGGTCGCCTTCAACTTGTAAGCCACATCACGTGCGCCTCACCATGCGGTGTCCGTGTTTGCGCGGATTGATACTTACATCGATACTTCTGATACCAGATCTCTAGGCTCTAAAATGGATTCTCAAATCAAAATATCGATAGTAGGAATAAATAGGAGCGTGTTACCTTTTTGAAAATATGTTTATTATTATTGTTGTTATTTATACATTTTGTTGAAGTAATACCTCTCTGACAGTGAAAACTGAGCATTGACATGGAAGTCCTACTGGGTGTGCAAAAGTACCTAAACTGATGGCCGCTGAGTTTTATGTATGACACCTTCTTCGCAACCTGCAGAGATCTTGACAAGGATCTTTGATTGTGTGTCCATTTTGAAACTGTTAGCTGTAAATGTATTGAGGTATAGAGATGATAAACTAATCTTGGATAACGTTTGGTGCTTTCCTGATTGATCCCGGGGGGGATAACCCAAAAACCAACAGGAACGTTTTTGCAAATGATGATTCAAATGCGCCCAATTGCTGCTGGGCACAGTCTCTGGAAGTCCAATAACCGTGGTTCATTAACTGTCATGTCCGCCACCACTACGCGTGTTCATCAGCTCATCGAACGCCTTCTGTTGGGCCTCTAACACACATCGGCCGCAAAGCGAGAAACTAGGCTATAAGCATGGGGCTAAATTACTCGGCGTGTGGTTAAAATGTATAAAGAATGAACTAAAAATCAACTATGGTACCTTCACTGACTCGGAGGGGTGATCTGTCGGAAAGATTTGTGAACAACCTGCTTCGGGTTGGGTCAACGAAGGCACGTCTCGTTCAAAATACACACCTTTATTGTACACACGGGAGGCGTACGAGGAGGAACAGGGCATGGCGGAAGCATGGACATCATCACGGGAGGACACGGTTGAGCTGGTCCGTTTCCCCGGGTGTGGCATCATCCAGAGCGACCAACTTGTCAGCCATTACTGCTGAATTAGGTGCTTACGGGAGATGAGTGGTTTGCACCGCTTTGAACCTCAACGTGTGTTTGTGTCTGAGAGCCACGACCAAGGTTGCCCCGCGCGGGCTTTTTTTTTTTTTTTTTTTTTTACGACTCAAGAGCTGCACTTCTCGTCAATAAAAGTCCCGCCTCCGTATAATTTGTTTGCTCGACTTGCCCAAGTGGCTCGAGTTGGATGCTGTGCGTCAAGCTGACAGACTTGTTTAACATTGTAATGAGATGTGGGGCTTGTTTGGCCTGCTGGGGGAAGTATCTTTATTGCGGTGGGAATAACAAGCCTGAAGGCTACGCGTGAGATCGGTGCTGCGGAGAGCGAAATGCATCGTCTTTAACTCGGCTGGGTAGCGCACCTCGTTCTGGAAAACCTCACCATCCAAGAACATTCCTGCTTTGCAAAGATGTTCCGCACTCTTGGTTGAGTGTTCGTTGTGGCGTTGTTTGTCTGCAGTGGTGTACAACAACTGAGAGCTGCTTGACTCGGCTGAACGGCAACCAAATAATAGGAACGCCTCTCGGAGTGACACGGTGTTCTTCCACAGAGACGAGCATAACGTGGTCTACATAAGCAAACGAGCAGAGGACTCTCAATTGAACAACGGCTCAAGGAACATTGGCATTCGCCAACTCCCCAGGGTGGCAGTAGCTGCAGCTGATGCATTCACTACCTCTGCGTGCGCTTTAAAATGCCGTCGGCGCCGTTGGTGTGAAAGTCATGGCAAGAGGGTGACATTTTGCACGGTTGGAGGTTCCAAGGAGAGCTTGAAAAGTCTTTGAAAGAGGGGCACCAAAAAATGAGTTAGGGTGATATTGCAAACAAGCATTACAGTCAAACAGTCGCATCATCAGCTGATCAAACATTTAACGCCTTAGCTCAGAAATGCCCAAACCGCCCTCCCCAAACAAGAACTAAATGTTCCAAAAAGGACTCAGTAAGTAGATTTAGATCAGGGGAACACGCAGGATGGTCCAAAAGAGTGATCTTATCCCTCTGGTAGAGGTCCGTTGTGAAGTGTTCCTGTTGAAAAAGTCAGCCATTACCACACAGACGAGGGCCTTCCATCTGCACCATCCCCACGTAGCCAGCTGCCGTTTGACGCCCCTGCACCACCTGGAGCCTCATTGCTCCATTCAAGGAAAAAACACCCCGTGTTAAAAACATCTCCTTGTAGTCCTCCAGTAATGTTAGAAACCATCAGCCTACATGTTCAGCCTACAAGAAAGAATAAAACTTTCTTCCACCTTTCAATGTCCCATGTTTGCTGCGCTTGTGCAACTTCCAAACAGGCAATTTTGTGACTTTGAAGGAGACGAGCATCTCTCACAGATGCCGTCTGAGGGTTATTGGACTTATTGGACTCGTTATTGGTGCACTCTGCACCAGTAGCAACCTTCATTTGGGACCAGGATGGTCCCGTGTCTTGATGGACAGCCACTCTGCTCCTCCAGTTTGGGGGCCGGTGACACCGTTTGGGGTCTACCACTTGAACTTTTTCTTCCATAACACTTAGGTTCTTTGAAGAAGTTTCAAATGACTGTCTTCAGTCAACCCCAGCATCAGTGGTGCACTGCGAGGGGCCTTGCTTAAGCTCTTCCTGTGCTTTTGAATCCCACCGCGCTCAAAGAGAGAAAGCGTTTTTGCCTTTGCCGTCGTTGTTGGCTTTTAAAGGCTGCGGTCTCAAACTTTTGATCAGCTGATGAACATCCTGGTTCATGCAAACTCATGATTTTTTATTTAATGAGGTCTGTCTATTCTATTTTGAAGCTCTACTTGGAACCTCCTTAAGATCCGACAGTTCCAACAAGTTCTTACAATTTGTCCAACTGGTCTTAAAATTTTGGATTCCTTTGGAAGTGTACTTGTTAAAAAATGGCCACATAGTCAAAAAGAGCTCTTCTTCACTTTCTCATGCACACCAAATCATTATCAAATTTTTTTAAAAATAAGTTTTTATATAAAGTGATTTTTCAAATGTATACATAATAATACATAATGCTTACAATGAAAGTCCCTTACAGTTAGATATTTTTTAATTCGTGCCGTTGAGACGTTAACCATCAAAACATCCGCATTTGTATCTTTGCAAGGGCAGGTTTGGTTATCATATCCTGATCTAATTAGTCATAATGGGGTGGCCTGCAGCGTGATGATGATGGCCAAGATGGCGCCAGCATGGCTGGCAAGTCCCTTTCGTGTATTTAAGTTTAAAAAAAAGCAGCCCAATCTGTGGTACAGTAATACCAACACAAGCCCAGGTTTAACAATGAACTGGTCTGTGTCGGTTTTGCTCAGGTTCACGTGTGTGTGTGAGTGTAAACCAAAAAAAATAAAATGTGTAAAATAAAAGTGTGTGTGTGTGTGAGAGAGAGAGAGAGAGAAAGAACACTTGTAGAAATTGTAGGCCTCTGGGACGTCCACTTTGGATGGTAATGCGGTAGAGAATCAATCAGTCGGCGGGTCAGCGGTGACACGAAGGTTAATCATGTGAGACAGCCTGTCAGTCTGCCATCAGCTGCTCCGGCACGTTTGTCTCGGAAAGTATTCTTAATAGAATCCCACACGCTTTGCCGCGTCCATACGCCGAGCTGCGTCTTTATTCCTGAGAGCTCCTCTACGTGTATTTCCACACGGCTCCTCTGCTGCGTCGCTGCGTTCAACTTGAGACACAGCGCGCCAACGATGACTTGCTAAATCCCGATTAATCCGCCGTAATTCTTCCGAAACAGACACGTTGCGATTCATTTCCATCCTTTTGCATGAGGCCCTCCCGCCATGCTTTTTATGTATCTTCCAGGACAATGCTGCATCTGTTGGCTACATGCTGTGTCACGGGGTGAGAGGCTTAAAATCAATACATCTAACACACATTGGAAGTTCGGCAGCTCCTTTGGACTTTCGTACGTCAGTCATTTCCAAATCTGCAATGCCGCAGTGAAATTCCTTCGCCGACGTCCCTCAGAGGCCGCTGTGTTCTTATCAGAGCCACCAGAAACACTTTTTGCGGAGTTTCTTGACACGGGCCTTGGTGCTCGGACGGCTGGCTTGGGATGTGGCCGCCGGGGGTTTGGCCAGAACGGGGGCAGGCACGTCGTACTCTCCCTCCAGGGACTCCATCACCCCCTGGAAGCGGCCCTCCTGCAGACGGAAATCGTGCTCCACACTGGAAAGGCAAGGAGAAAGGAAGGACGGTGGTTTAAACCCGAGCTGCAGTTAGTTTTTTATTGCAGGACCCGTCTATTTTACGTCGAAGAAAAAGCGCGGAGGAACATGGGAGGAGATGCACGAGAGGACCACTAACCAACCCATTTGCAGAGACAATGGAAAATGGTGGATTTTCAATTGTGACAGAGAAGATGCACGCGATGACCCGGGTGTGACTCGTCCGTGCCCTTTCTCACTGCTGTGATCATGTCTAGCCACGCGAAGGGGGGCAGAAGGAATAGCGTGGATGGTCCGTGTGATGTCTTCAAAGTCAAAGCCTCTTGGCGTTCTTTTCCTTCTCCCTCCCTCATTTGTAGCTCTTTCTCTGTCTCGTCTGCCTTTCTCCCCGTCCCGCCTCGCCGTCTCGCTCTCTTCTGTGTGTTTTCTTTTGCGTATGAGGTGGAGTCGGATTACTGGGGCGGACACATGTTAGACCTTGGTGTCTTGGCGTTATTTCACGACGTAATGGGGGCAAATGGAGAGTAAAATCTACATCTACACCAGATGTAGGGCTGCAAAATTCCAGGAACCTTCCAAATTGGGGTCACCGTCGTCCCTCGCTATATGGCAGTTTGGAAATGATTAACTCATATGTGTTTTGTGGTTGATTATTGCATGTTATTAGTCACAAAATATTGAAAGACGAGTTATATGTAGTATTCTGGTCACTCGGCATCAGTGTTGTTATGAGACATGACTTTAAATTACATTACCTTTTATGCTGCATGGAGCCGACATGCCTGGGCTGAGATCAAATGGGGGAAAAATGGTAAACCCTCTCATTCCGTGTGGAAGTGGTCAGTCACTTATGTAAACCACAAACCTGGCAACTGTGGAATTTTGTGGTTAGTTGAATAGGACATTTACGGGGTCATTCTATGGTCCATTTTAAACATGTGCCCCAATGACAGATAATACCTCTTTGTGGTCATAGAATTATTATATATTTTTTTTAGAAAACTGAATCACGGTCTTCCAGAACACAAGCATAGAATGTGGTAGAGGACAGGTGTCCAAAGTGTGGCCCCAGGGGCCTTTTGTGGAAAACTGAAAACAGAAAAAAAGAATATGTGACCAAAAATAACAATTTTAGTGGTATAAAGTTGCAATATAAAAGAAAAAAACGTTTTTAAGTCATAATATTATATTATATATAATATGTTATATATATCATGTATATATAATAAAACAGTATAAATATTATATATTATATTAGGTACAAACAAAAAATTTTAAAATACATATATATATATATATATATATAACTCAAAATGGGAAAGTGGCCCCTGAATCCTTTCATTTGGTTATCATGCAACATTGCCATTTTTGGCCCTTGTTTGAACAGAAAAGCCCCTTACCCAAAATGCTCTTGGAAAGCAGAGATTTGTCCAAAATGTGGGGGAAAAAATTGGATTAAAAGGTGTGTCCCGCGGGCTCCCCTTCTTTTCCAGGAATATGTATCATCCCGAAGCGGAGTGGTTGTGATGTGGACGGCTTAGTAGCTGAGAGCGTGGAGAAAAGAAAGCTTTCAGATAGATGGACTTTTCAAAGCTATCTGTGCTTTCATAAATCTGAGGTCAGCAGAGAGCAAATGAGGAAAGGGACTCGAACGAGCCGCGGGGGGAGGAGGAAGAGAGGCTGAGTAAGGGCCACGGAGACAGGGAGCGAGGACAAGTCTCCTTGGCTGGAAGAGAGCAGAGGTGTAGGGAGTGAGGGAAGGAGCCAGGGAGGTTAAAGCTCTAATGGGGGACGAGAGAGCCCATGAATAAATCATGTGAGGGAGGGGTACCGGCCGAGACACAGCTATTGTTCACAACTTCTATCTGAATCGGGGAAAACACGTGTCCCTTTGCTTCCGTCATCCCGTTCATTTGAGTTATTTGACACCTGGGGGTCTTGATCGGTGAGGTCAAGGATCAAACCAGTACAGGCACGGGATTGCGAGGAAAAAATGTCCCGCTAGGTAATGATTTTGCAGGCCTCCGTGTGTTGCCGTGGCCGTGCGTGTCTGTTTTCCTCGTCTCTCAACTCCAAACGGGCAGGAAGAGGTTCCACTCTGTGCATTGGTTTCAGCACCAGCGTATTGCATAAAACAGGCATTCCATACAATGGCTTGAACGGAGCAAAAGCACGCGCAGCAAAAGGCTGGAAACCTTCTGAGGAGTAATACAAGGTAAGGTAGCAGAAGTTAGGAGGGAAAAAGATGATCGCAAAGCCAAACCCTACAGCTCCCACGTGGCAATGAACAAGGATCCCATCAAGACCAACGAGCCAGTATGCCAAATTTGTCGGAAAGTGGTGGACCCATACACGGCAACAGAAGAAACTCACCCACCTCAAACATATCTGCTTTCATAGTTAGGGTGTACTTCAGTTCCTCATCCAGGAAATGCTGCTTTTACACACAGTTGGAAGGACAGCGTTTCAAGAAATGCTCCAAATGTTTTACAGACAGTTCGAGTTAGCTGTGAGAAAGTGCATCTCAGCAATTCCACAACTTTACCAAGTGAAAGATGGCATATAAAAGGAAATATTGGAGTATTCATGATATACACATTGATATATTATTAAGTATTTCTTATTATATACTTTCATAACAATAGGCCTATTTGGCCTAAAAATAGATTGACAATAATTTTGTTTAGCATCATTTTGTGGGACAATAAACATTTCAAGAGATTGTTTTTCCAGTCACATTTTCTCATTGAACTTTTCTGAAAATTAATGTTGAAATCACATGCCGTCCCGTTCCCGTCAAGCCGATCTCGTGTGGCGTCCCGTGACACTCCTACTGCATAGCAAGTCTTCCTTGTTCCCATATGCTGTAGTTTTCCGCCCAAAACTGTCAAGACTATGAATCCTCCTGGATGTTAGGTTCATCAGAAGTCAAACCGGTTCTGGTCTCCTAACGCAGCTCATTTTTTCATAAATCAGATGATTACGCCCATAAAAGGGCAAGAACCCCACTCGGGTTTACATGGTCGTGTGCATCACACATCTTTTCTGTCTGAAGTTGGCGAGCCGTGCCAGAACCATAGTGTCAAACATTTAGTGCTCGGATATTGCGTTGATTGAGTACATTATCTCAAGGCAATAGACAATTTGTCGGGAAATATGTCCGATGGCAGCAGAGGGGTTGTCAAAAGTTCATCCTTTTGTCTCCATCGTACACATTCATCAAGAACAGCAATCGGGAATTTTCTCCGGGCTGCCGGCCCACATCAAAACCTTCATTCCTTTTAGTAAATCCCAGGCGTACTTCATCTTTCGCACCCGACCCCCCCATCTCCGCTGACAGGGGTCCCCTTTAAGGCAACAAGAAATGCGTTATTGTTGAGGTGCAAAAACATACGCTTTTCATGCCTACTGTTGTGTATGCAAAACCTCCTCTGATGTTTGAGGAAGATGGCCAAGTACGGGACGGTGCAGACCTCGTCTCGCTTGCACAAACGGTATTGCTGTGCTTCCACGCACACCGACACCGGCGCCAAATGTGCCGATGCGCGTAATGACGCGAGGACTAAGCGAGCGCAGGCTGAGTCAAACACCAAAAACAGCACCGGTTGATTTCATCCGGTAGTGCACAGTGAGCCGCACGAGGCTAGCCGGTCTAGCAGTGCGCGTCACTTCATCACTGGCTGATTGCTTTGTGCATTCCATGCATCAAAAGTAAAGAACGGAAAGGGCAGACTCAGCCGGAGAATGAAAAGGGAACGATCGAATGTTTTTTGAGGAGTGAAGAAAAGACATTACCACGGTGCACTAAAACTCACCTGTAGATGATGCAGGCGGTCTTTTGGCAGGTGGGGCAGTTGTTAATGTCCTGGCCGGTTCTGTACGAGCTGCGGCTGCGGAGACAACGCATGCTTCAAATCTGTTCAACCGCTCATGATAAAACTTCATTTTCAGTTATAACTTTTGCAGCTGTTTCATTTTCTCCCGAGGTTGCTTGAAAAAAGCCACATAAACGCTAAAATTAATATATGTAAATCAAAAAATGTTACAACCAGCATCTGCTACTACCACACCATTGGGTTATAAAACCATTGGATTTAAAAGCTGTGGCTGTAGGCAACCTCCTGGTGTAGCTTGTATCAACTACAGCCGGCAGCCGCTGCATTTGGAGCATCGTGAGTGGTCGTCATCCAGCAGCTTTATCTACCTCTGTGTGCGCTTGAAACTATTGGTTGCAGACTCTGTCATCTTTCGCGTGCCCTACCGTCATCTTTTTTAGTATTACAACATTGGTTCTGTTCTGCTGTGCGACATAGTTGCTGAGAAATGATAAACGTTGTCTCTCTTCTCATGCACGCCAGATAATTATTAATAACTCTCTCCTCTGTATTATTTTTCATTTCTACTGGTCAAGTAGTCTTTGAGCCAATCCATGTAGCCATAATATTGGCGGGTAAAGCGGGAGACCGCGAATGTTTTATTGATCGGTTGTGGACTGGTAGTCTCACTGCTGCCTGCTGGTGTCACAAGCGTCATTGCTCTCTCTCCACCCGCTCCTACTCCACACCGCAGAGCCTAAAATAGCATGTGATGTTTTACCAATATGGTCTGGTAACGCAGGACATTGATTTATTGATCTCGCTTGACAGGAAGGGGCCTCAATTTGAAGTGCAGGGGACTTGTCCCAGTACTTCAAGCTTCAGTAAGACACACTGATCTGATGCTTTAAGTTGGCTCTTATCCCTCCGTGAGGCCACTCTCTATGAACCTGGAAAGCACTTAGCATACTTTTTCCCACTCTTTTTTTCTGGCACGTTCGAAGTTGCCGGATGTCTGCATGCTATGGAATTCAATTGTTATGTTTAAATTAGGGTTGTCAAATGATTGCTAAATTTAGTCAGAATAATCATTGCTTTTAAACAAATTAACCACGATTAATCACCTTTTGCAGCTATGTCTGCAATATGCCAATTTTTACTGTAATTGGAATTTTAAATCAAGCTAAAAGACCTGCACACATGTCTGAAAATCTATCTACCTAACATTTTTTTCTTTCACAGTAGCAGAACATTTGACACTTTAACCGCGTTATTATGAGCAATGAAGGGTCGCGTTCAAAGACATTGCATGATTTCGAGTAAATGTACATGGTTTCAGCGTATTTTCTGGGATTTCCCAGCACACTTTAATGCAGCAAATTGTACATCCATGTTAAGAGTTACCAAGTGATTAATAAGAACATCCATCCATCCATCTATTTTCTATACCGCTTATCTTCACTAGGGTCTCGGGTATGCTGGAGCCTATCCCAGCTGACTTTGAGCGGGAGGCGGGCTACACCCTGGACTGGTCGCCAGTCGATAAGAATATCTCCTTTTATTTATTTAGGCCACAAATACACATATAATGAAATAGTAGTTTTGTGATACACGGCGTGTCCATGAATGCATCTTGTGTTCTTGTGGTGAAACCGATGAAGTGTCGTTCCGAGGAAGACCGTACTAAAGGTGTGTTTGTGAGTTGGAGATGCATGTATGGTGTTGGAATTGCACTGCTGTTGATGTGTCCGGGTGATAATAAAGAGACAAAGGATCACGTCGTGAGTCACCCGACACTAGACGTCATTTGGAAGTTGTTTTTTTGGGGTTAATCTGGTCGCTCCTTCATAATCCCCTTGTTTAGCCCAGAAATAGATGTTGAAAATTGGGTTGAGTTGAGTCCAACTGATTTGGGCCACATATGGCCCCAAAAGACAGGAAAGGGACGCCTTTCGCTTTTCAGCCAAGTCAAAATGTTGTTTCAGCGTATGGTAATGATGTCTCATCCACGTCTTTTCAACTAATTTTTGCTGTGTAGGATGCTGGTGCACAATTACAATTACATACAAAATGAACACAGTAGCAGAAGTTAAAAACGTTAGTTGCCGCGTTATTTTTTGCTGCCATTCAAATGCGGTGGTGAGTGGTGAGCATGTTGGCCACAGTCAAGACATCTGGAAGATCCTGGTTTGAACTTCTGTGTGTAGTTTGCATGTTCTCCCTATGAGTGGGTATTTCCGTTTCCTCCTACATTCCAGAAACATGCATGTTAGGTGCATTGGCCACTCTAAATTGTCCATAGGTGTGTGCGAATGGTTGTTTGCACATACTGGCGACCAGTCCAGGGTTTATCCCCGCCTCTCGCTCGAAGTCAGCTGGGATAGGCTCCAGCATACAGTACCACCGCCCCCCTAATGAGGTATAGAAAATGGACGGGTGCATAGAGTTCTTTACCTTGTCGAGCCTTCCGGTGATATTACAGACACGACACTGAAGCAGAACTAAAGAAAAGACTGTATGGCCTTAAAAGAAAGAAGACTTTTGCTTCTAACCAGTCAAGGAAGGCAAGGGAGCTGCTGAAATCTGTCAATAAAACCATCGCTTTGATCAATTCAGCCGGAGCACGCGGCCCGCATTGTATTCAACATGAATGAACAAAAGCAAGAGAAGCTGTGCAGAGCAGCAGAAGCCATTTTCCCCTTCCATGGGCTATTCTCACGTCTGACCTTACCTGCACTCTCCCCTACATCTTTTGCAATGCCCCCCCCCCTCCTCACCCACTTAACGCCAGGCATAATTATCCATAACACTCAGCTGTGCACTCACTTTAGGAGCCTTAAACATTTAATTGCATTTCACAAATGTAATCTGATAGGGATTAGCCTGCTGCGCGGGACATCTGCCCGCCCTGAGAGGGCCGAGGGCGGCCCGACGTTTAAACAGAGTTTAGGTGTTCATGCTTAAACCTAGTCATGGTCGGCATGTATTAAAGCCTTGTTGTCTGTAATCATTTGCTGGCCACTTCTTAAGATGCCCATTATTGTTACATTTAATAAAATATAATTGCGTGTGGCCCAAGCGCGTCATGATTTTGATGTGTTGTCGAATTTTAGTGTAAAGGCCACACCCACGTTGTTTCTTCTTACATCTGATTGGACGTTAATGGATGCATTCAATCGGGCAGATTCTGTGGGGAAATTTGGTGTCTTTTGGCTGAACTCATAACTAAATGAACACAGTAAGCAGAACATAAGGATATTAAACACTAAATACAAGAATTAAATGAAACAATGTAATAAATAATGTCAAAAAAACAGTTTTTTTGGTTTCATTGGAGCAGATCCTTTAACATGTTCAAGGATGCTAGAGTGACCTGGCAGGTATATTTAGTGTTAAGGGATTTTTTTAAATTAAGGGACTGTTTGAGACATGAGTTGAATTTGCTGATATTGTTTTGACGTCCGACAGCAGTCTGTTTTGAGATGCTTTTGTTGATGGATTGCCTCGTCTTTATCCGTGATGTTGATCGTGACAGTGAAGTATCGAGAGTAGGGTGGCTGCACATTTTGTATTCTGCGTTCCACGTTTTGAATTGATTTAGAGTAGAGCGTACGTAACAGAAGGAAAAATCATGTGATTCGATTGCATTCATTTATCGAAGATTGTTTTCCTTAGCATGTTCCGAACTCCTGTTTCCGTGCGTGTCATACTGAGCAAAATAAGGGCTGACTCCTAAACTGTGGTACGAGTATCATGGGTGACTCTGGCACTCGGGAACAACCGGATTACATTTTTTTTTTAATATTATATTTGAAGCATATACGTAAACAGGCATAAGCCAAAAGGAAAAGAAGACATACATGCGTGAAATTTAAAAATTCAATACAAATAAAATAATGAAATAAAATTAGTGGAGCATTCAACGCTAAACCATCATGCGAATTGGAGGTAGAACTACAAAATTTTGGAGGTGTAAAAAGTATCCATAGCTGAGGATGTGTAGCTCAGACTGACTCAACAGTGCCTCTGCTGGTTGCAGCCAGGGAGTGCACTTCCTTTTGCTTCAGTTTAAATCAGAGGTCCAAGCTTTGAAGAAAAAATCTTGGAAATAATGTAGATATGATCAGAAGTGACACATTTAAAGAAAAAACAGCCTGCTTCTTGGCTTTGTGTTACACCGCTGGCGAAAAGGGCTTTGTTAGTATGAGCTTGTTATCCGTCAATTACACTTTTGCTGATTTTTTGATGTCTTGTTGTTTTTATTTCAAATATTTCAGCATGTTCTTTTCCTGTAATATTATGACTTTATTCCCAGATTGTGGCTTCATTCTCCTAATATAATACATTTTGTGTACATACATTTTGTGTGACTTGTGACATCGTTCTTTGTTTTGTTTTGTATCTCATAACATTACGACTAATGGTAATAATAAACAATAATATTTAAAGAAAGTATTTTAACACTGTTTTAAAATTTTTCCCACTTTGGTATTTTACAAATGTAATATTTTAAAATTATTTTTTGTGTGTAAGATGATTTTGACCTATTTTCTTGTAAAATGACTGTTCTTTTTTCCATTTTTGCGCTAGTGTACATGTTGAATTGTATTTGCCTTGAGCCAATAAGAAACAGAGGCGGCTCGCGACCCCCCCACCTCGTGTGCTCTCAAGTGGTCGTGGCGGTGTCATGTAATTCTGTGAGCTCAGCCCGGATTAGGGAGGAGAGCGTGAAAGCGAGTTAAATGCGAGGCCAGGGGGAAGAAACATTGAGTGGGTTGCGGGAAAGACGCTCCTGACAGTGAAAGCGATAGTATAACAAGGTGCAGGATGAAGTAGCAAAAAGGAGGAAGCCATAGGAGATAAATCACGGCACATAACGATGCGCGGGAGTCTCGGGCAGCTTGTCCGGTTGAAGAAGAGAGGAGAGATGAGTGTTTGTTTGGAGGGTTGCGGGAAAACAAAGATAAAAGCTGAGAGGAGCAACGAAAAGTACACTTAAAGTATACTGTAAGTGCTACATAGCATAACTATGGTAAATGGTGTTTGGTGAATGAAGTGTGGGTGTACGTGGAGAAACCAACCGGAGAAAGATTGAGGACCTGAGATGTATTCTTTTAGGGTCAATGCATGTTTTGAGGGGGGTGGTGTTGCCATGGTGACAACACACCTACAGTATACAGTATAACGTAGATGAGATATAATGGCACAGGATTTGCACAGAATGGACTCACCGCTCTGAAGGAACCGAGGTGGGGTCTCACACACAGCCAATTCTCCACAGACATGGCATTTTCTCTCGCTACTTAGCAGTTCAAACATTACTCCCCCTTTTTTTTTAATTAATTAATGAATTTATGGACGTGACATAGTGAAAAACAAGTTGTCCTCCCGTTCCGTGTGGAAGTGGTACGTTTTTCGGGCGACCTGGTCTTCGGCGGCCAAATCTGGTTCTTGGGACATGGAATGTCCCTTCTCTGGTGGGGAAGGAGCCCGAGCTTGTGGAAGAGGTGGAGACATTCCGACTGGATATAGTCGGACTCACCTCAACCCACAGTTTGGGCTTAGGAACCAAATTCCTTGAGAGGGGCTGGACCTTGTTCTTCTCTGGAGTTGCTGCAGGGGAGAGGCAGCGAGCTGGTGTGGGCTTATTATTAGCCCCCTGGTTTGGTGCCTCTGTGCTGGAGTCATCCCAGGTGAACGAGAGGGTTATTTCCCTACGCCTTAGGGCTGGGGAAAGGGTCCTGATTGTGGTTCGTGCTTACGCGCCGAACGGCAGTTCAGAGTACCCGGCCTTCTTAGAGTCTATCAGAGGGGTTCTGGAGAGCACGCCAACTGGTGACTCCATAGTTATACTGGGAGACTTCAACGCCCATGTGGGAAATGACAGTGTGACTTGGAGGGGCGCGGTTGTGAGGAACGGCCTCCCTGACCTGAACCCGTGTGGTGTGTTGTTGCTGGACTTCTGTGCGAATTACAGTTTGTCCATAACAAACACCATGTTTGAACATAAGGATGCCCATAAGTGCACTTGGCAGGGTGCAGGTCTATGATTGACTTTGTGGTCGTATCATCAGACCTGCGTCCGCATGTTCTGGACACGCGGGGGAAGAGAGGGGCTGAGCTGTCAACTGACCACCACCTGGTGATGAGTTTGATTAGATGCCGGGGAAGTATGCCGGACAGACCTGGTAGACCCAAACCCGTAGTGAGCGTGTGCTGGGAACGTCTGGCAGTCTCCCCTTCGTTGAGTCTTCAACTCTCATCTGCGGCAAAGCTTCGCCTGCATCTCGAGGAAGGACCGGGATATTGAGTCCGAATGGGCCGTATTCCGGGCCTCCATTGGCAAGCCCCGAACCCGATGGTGGACACCGGGGGTTAGGGCTGCTGTCAAGCTGAAGAAGGAGTCCTATCAAGCATTGATGCCTTGCGGGACTCCTGAAGCAGCTGACAGGTACCGGCAGGCCAAGCGGCACGCGGCTTTGGCGGTGGTCGAGGCAAAAACTCGGGTGTGGGAGGAGTTCGGTGAGGCTATGGAGCACGACTTTCGGTCGGCCTCGAAGAGGTTCTGGCTAACTGTCCGACACCTCAGAAAGGGGAAGCATCCCCCAGTTCACACTGTTTACAGTGCGGACGGGGCCTTGCTTACCTCGACTGTGGATATAGTTGGTCGGTGGAAGGAATACTTTGAGGCCCTTCTCAATCCCATTGACATGCCTTCCGTAGAGGAAGCAGAGTCTGAGGATACGTACGTGGACAGTTGTATCACCGTGGCTGAGGTAATTGGGGTAGTTAAAACACTCCCCAATGACAAGGCTCCGGGGGTAGACGAGTTCCACCCTGATTTCCTCAATGCTCTGGATGTTGGGGGACTGTGTTGGTGACACGCCTCTACAACATTGCATGGAAGTCAGGAACAGTACCTCTGGGCTGGAAGACCGCGGTGGTGATCCCCATTTTTAAAAGGGGTGACCGGAGGGTGTGTTCCAACTATAGGGGGATCACACTCCTCAGCCTCCTTGGGAAAGTCTACTCCAGGGTGCCGGAGAGAAGGGCACAACCGTTAGTCGAAACTCGGTTACATGAGCTGCAACGTGGTTTTCGTCCCGGTCGCGGAACACTGGACCAGCTCTACACCGTTGCAAGGGTACTGGAGGGTATGTGGGAGTTTGCCCAACCGGTCTACATGTGCTTTGTAGACATGGAAAAGGCATTCGACCGTGTCCCTCGTGGTGTCCTGTGGGGGGGTTCTCCGGGAGTACGGGATTGGTGGCCCGCTACTACGTGCCATTCGGTCCTTGTACAATCGAAGCAGGAGCCTGGTTCGCATTGCCAGCAGTAAGTCGAGCTTGTTTCCGGTGAACGTTGGCCTCCGCCAAGGCTGCCCTTTGTCACCGATTCTGTTCATAATCTTCATGGACAGAATTTCTAGGCGGGCTTAAGGCGTTGAGGGAGTCCAGCTTGGTGACCTTAGGATCTCGTCTCTGCTATTTGCAGACGATGTGGTCCTTATGGCCTCATCAGGCTGTGACCTTCAGCTTTTACCGGAGCGGTTTGCAGCTGAGTGTGAAGCTTCTGGGATGAGACTCAGCACCTCCAAATCCGAGGCCATAATTCTCAGTCGGAAACGGGTGGAATGTACCCTACGGGTTGGGAATGAGGTCTTGCCTCAGGTGGAGGAGTTCAAGTATCTCGGGGTCTTGTTCACGAGTGAGGGAAGGTTGGAGCGTGAGATCGACAGACGGATCGGTGCAGCGCCAGCAGTAATGCGGTCGCTGTACCGGACCGTTGTGGTGAAGAGAGAGCTGAGCCGGAAGGCAAAGCTTTCTGTTTACCGATGGATCTACATTCCCACCCTCACCTATGGTCATGAGTAATGGGTCATGACCGAAAGAACGAGATCGCGGATACAAGCGGCGGAAATGAGTTCCCTCTGTAGGGTGGCTGGACTCACCCTAAGAGATAGGGTGAGGAGCTCGGCCATCCGGGAGGAGCTCAGAGTAGAGCCGCTGCTCCTTCACATCGAGAGGAGCCAGTTGAGGTGGCTTGGGCATCCGTCTGGAGATGCCCAGTCGGGAGAAGGCCCCGGGGAAGACCTAGGACACGCTGGAGGGACTATGTCTCACAGCTGGCCTGGGAACGCCTTGGTGTCCTCCCGGTGGAGCTGGAAGAGGTCGCCGGTGACCGGGAAGTCTGGACTTCCCTACTGAAACTGCTGCCCCTGCGATCCGGACCCGGATAAGCGGAAGAAAATGGAATGGAATGGTAATGTATTTAAATAGAAATATTAAAATACATAATACTTATAATTGTGATAACAAGGCAGTTCCATACTTTTGTAAAAAAACAACCATAAAAAAATAGTAAATGAAAACATTAAAGTATCCTCATACAGGTGTGCCTAATAAAGTGGCTAGTGCGTGTCTATTTAGTGTTTCCTCAGATATTGACTGGGAGTGTTTTTTTCCACAGTTGATTTGTCAGGTGTGTATTGCTGGTAAGTAGATCATGTATTATGGGGATTACAATAATTGGGGCGGGGCATCTATCACAGTGGGGCGACTCTATGAAGAGATTGAAGTAAACCTATAAAAACTTGTACTCAAAGTTCTCCTGAACACAATTTCAAATTCTAGCCCACTGGCTCACCCTTCGCTGAAGGCTTTGCTCTTCTCCAGGTCTTGAATGACGTTGAGGAGCACCTTGATCTTCTCCTGATTGGACACAAGGTTCTCCTCCACACTCTGTAACTTGCTCTCCAGGCCGCGAGGGGCGCTCCCCGGGCCCGGTAGTAGTCCGGCAGGGGCGCCGTTACATTGCGCTGTCTTGTGAGTCTTACAAGGCGGATTGTGGTCGTCTAAGGATTTGCTCTTCTGTTTCGTGTAGTTCTTCAGTTTGATGTCTTTGGAGGAGTTTGGCTTTGGACTGTCTGCGGTCTCTTTTTGGGTGTTTTTGCTGTGGGCTACAAGGCCGGATGGTTTGGAAGAAGTACATTTAGGGGAGTTTTTTGCAGGGAGCGCTGGGGGGTTGCTACATTTAGTGTGATCGGAAGGGTCTGGAGGTTTGGAGTTTGTGTGCTGGCTTATATCAGGTTTGTGTTTGTCCGTTGAAAGAGGTCGGCTTATCTCTGCAGCCGGTGTGTGTGTCGTTTGTGTGGCCGAGTCCTTGCAGTGTGTAAACTCTGCAGAATGCGGCCTGCTCTGCTGATGCTTTGTCTTATTCTGGGGGGGTGCTGCGCTGCTGCATTGTGAGCAGTGCGTTTTTGGTATCGTGTGGGACAACTGTGGGATTTGACTGTTTGTTTTCACTGATGTCTCCTTGTTTTTGCCGTCCAAAGCGTTGTCCTTTTTTGACTGGTTCTGGACCACACCCTGCTTCCATACAGGGTGAGGCAAAGCCTGGCTGGATGATATTTGAGGTGCAGCCCTCCTTCGACATGCGCCTGTGCACTGGGTAAGATGCGACCGCCTCCGTCCGCATGTTCCGCAAAGCTGGGGCGAGGAGGTGGCCACCATCCGACAGGGCCGAGGCGGGGTGGCGTGGACGGTCGTGCAAACATTCCCTGTCTTTAACGCGGCAGGGTGTCGCTCCCCGCGTAGAGACTGTACCCTTCTCTTCTCCTGGCTTTCCTCCTTGACCTCCGGGTCTTCACTGCAGACTCCTCCCAACATGTCAGAGCCCACCACGCTGCCGTTGATGTACCTCGATGTCCTTTTCCCTCTGGGATCCTTGGGATTTGTCCGTACAGCTTTTATCTGGCAATAAACACCACTTCCTGACCCCTGTGACCCCATGTCATCCTGTGTCAGGTTGTTGATGTCGTTCTGAGACGTCTCCTTGGACAGACTGTTGCAGTCACTTGAGATAACTCCTTCTGTCTCCACCGTGCTCGTTGCCATAGCGAGTGCTCGCTTCGGGTTGGCCGCTTGGCTGATGTGTCTTTTGATGGAAGGGAGAATCCGCAGTCCGGGAGACGTCTGAACCCCGACACTGCACAGGGGGCCCCATCGCCCCACCGCCAGGGGAACCCCCAGTGTGGGCACCGGATTGGTCGGGTTGGCCACCCTCCTGCCCATAATCCCCGGCAGGTTGGCTCAGCCCCCCGAGGAGCTGAAGGGGTAGGGGTCAAGCGGGGACATCGGTTGGAGTCGGCGGGACTACATCCAATCGAGAGTGTCTGTTAAAAATTCGGCGCTGTGCTGGAATGCGACTCAATAGCCAATATGGACCTGAACCCTCATTGCCTTTCCATTAATGAACCCCTCTAGTAGTTCAGCAACTTGTCCCAGTAGTTCAGCAACTCTGCGGAGAGAGGAACAAAAAGAACGCGACTGAGAGAAATCATTAACAGTATGGGAGCGAGAGAATAAACAACCAAACAAATGAACGACTGGCATGGAGATTCAGACCAGACGCGGACGCCATCTGAAAGCCCCAAGCGGGGCCTCAATGCACGCAGCGGCCCGATCAATAAAACTCGATCAAGCTCTTATTAGATCAGCAGGTGGGTGGCAGACACAGATCTTTGTCTCCTGCAAGAACTAAAAAGGACTCGAGGTATTTTAGGACTAATGGTGTGTGTCTCCATGGAGTGGAGTAGATTACATGTTCAACACACACCCCAGGGGGGGCACGATGTTGGTGTCGCTGTTAGATACAGGCCTGTAGACACGTTTAAAAAGAGGCAATATTGATCACACTTCTTTGGATCGTTCCTGGAGTCACTGTTTGCTATTTTATTCATCCCAATCTGCAGCGGCCTTGTCATACTTAATATTAGTATACGTATTGACTGCTGCAGGAATTCTGCATTCACTGTTGACTTCATTAGGACTGTATCTGAACGGTGGAGTAAGATCCAACGGAAGATGACCGCAGTGTTTGCCACCGGGCACCCCCCGCACCGTCATTGAACCTGCGTGAAAACGACCCTATCGATTTCAGGCATCATCCAAATATTATTGTGACATGAAATCTTTGCACAGAGAATCTCTGGAACGAGTGCATTTCAAATCCAGTTATCCCCTGGTTAAAAGTGGCACGATTCAGACTTCCACCAACATTTTCTGGTCAAGTCTCAAAAGCTCAGCCTCAGAAGTCAAAGCATTTGGCCTGAAAGTACGCTACAAACGCATTTTGGATGCTAAGATGCTATTCTCGAGAACGTCAACATTGCTGCAGAACAGAGTAAGTCATGTCTTGTTTACATATTGTAACCTAAACAGTATCCCAACCACAGTGACAAGCCTGCAAAGCATTAGTCGCGATATGTTGATGGTGGCGGGGCAAGGAGGTGAGAAAATATACAAAAAACCAGACTCTGAAGACCCTTTTATGCTCATTAAGAAGCCAATTTAAAACAACAATTGAAGCAACTCCAAAGTAATTTACACTTACCCTTCTGTATTACATTTTCATCTCCACGTCTTGGTCATTGCCATTGTTTGCTTATAGCCACAACGAGAAGCTAACTGCTGATGCTGTATCCATTAGCTTCACAACAGATATGTGTTCATTCCACGACGGGTCACAGGTCATGTTACACATCAGCTGATATTGGAATCGGAAATTGAGACAATATTGGTATATCGGCACAAAGTCAAATCAAACATCCCTAAAGGTGGTGTTATAGGGGTGTTATGTTGTGTCTACAGGGCTCTAATAATGGTGAAAAAAAATTGTATGTAGAAGGTCATAAACTGGTTTCTATGCCCTTACAATGAAAAATATTCTGCAAATATTAAACCCAATAAATGACAGATACTTGGGGGGGAAAGCATTTTTGAAAATGGCACAAATTGAAAGTGTCAGATTGTGTTTGGATTTTTTAAAACAGCTCCAACAAGTATTTTAAAGCGTTGTTGCTCATGTGGAATATACGACAAAGGTGTCACTTTGGATTGTGGCATCCTTGTGTGAGTCAGGATCAGTCAAAGGCTTCCAACTTCAGTACATTGCTGCTGTGTCTATAAATAAATATCTCGACAGTGTGTTTATGTATACGCAGCTCAGAGACCACACCGTTGCTCCATCGTGATTACCAGTGTTTGGGAAGGTCACCTCCGTAACCTTGGCTCCGGTCTTGACCCCTGATTAGCCCGTCACGCCACGCAATCAGGTGGAAGAGAAATGGAAAACAAATTGCAGATAATCCTTTTCCTGGGGGAGCGTGATGATGCAGCCAGACAATGTTTACGTATGCGATTATGAGAGTGCTGACAGCAGATGTGGCTGCATATTTAAGAGCGTGTGCCGAGCGCTGTTTGCTGTGGGACTCACGCGGAGTCAATCGAAGGCGAACACTCTTCATCTAATTTCCACTGCATTGTTTCTGCAAGCGGCAGCCGCACAAGATTCTAAATCAGCAGCTGTTGAAATAATAGGGAATATGTGTCAACACAATTGTCTAAACTTGCTACAGTGGGTCTTAAATGCATACCACAATATTAGGCACACTTGCTGTTGCCGATTTGCAGTGCAAAAGATGCCGTGGTTCAGCTCCCATAGACGTCAAGTTACAGTGGGAATTTTGCAGCACGCATTGAGCTGTGCGAAAAATTATAAGACAGTCCAACGTTGGGTTCAAAGTTTGATTTTTTTTAAATAAGAGGCAACCTCGGTTAGCCTGTTATGGGGAAATTGATTAGAGTTTGTTTCAGTTAGAGTCCGACATTCTCGAACGAATGCCGACACTAACCAAGGTTCCACTGTTTTTGAGAGAAAAATGAACTATACTTGTTAAACTATAAAAACATGTTTTGTGTTACCGTTTTTGGTTTCTGGACTGGATACTTGAATATACATAATTTTTTGTTGGGGAAATTTGATTTAGTTAGAGTTAGTTTCAGTTAGAGTCCAACATTCAGGAACAAACTACTGACACTAACCAAGGTTTCACTGCATTTGAATGCAAAATAAACTATAATTGTAAAAATTTAAAAACATATATTTGATAACATCTTTGGCTATCTGGACTGGATACTCTAATTCGCTTTGTTTCTTATGAGGGAACTTGATTCAGTTAGAGTCCGACATTCTCAAACGAATTACCGACGCTAACCAAGGTTCCACTGTATTTGAGAGAAAAATGAACTATACTTGTTAAACTATAAAAACATGTTTTGTGTTACCATTTTTGACTTTCTGGACTGGATACTTGAATTTACACTATTTTTTGTTGGGGAAATTTGATTCAGTTAGAGTTAGTTTCAGTTACAGTCCAACATTCAGGAACAAATTACTGACACTAACCAAGGTTTCACTGTATTTGAAAGAAAAATAAACTACACATGTAAAATTATAAAAACATATTTTTGGTAACATCTTTGGCTATCTGGACCGGATACTTTGATTCACATTGTTTCTTAAGGGGAAATTTGATTCAGTTGGAGTCCGACATTCTGGAACGAATTTCTGACACTAACCAAGGTTCCAATGTATTTGAGAGAAAAATGATAGCATTGCACGCGTAGAAGATTTAGCTTACACAAACAATGATTTTTTTCCCTCCCCTTGACTGTCGCTGCGGTGTGTTCAGTTTTTCAACTCATTGCATTCTCCACACTTGAGCAGATAAGGCCTCTACCGCTGCTTGTGTCTTCCCCGCTCATCACTTGCTTTTCCACATTTGTGTCACGCCACATTTCAATTGCCGCTCTAAACCTCTCCTCTCTTAGTATTTCAGCCACTCAGACGCGACAAATGAGGAACGCCGGTGTAACGGCACAGGTGCAAAGAGAAGGTGAACGGGCGTAGCATGGGAGAGAACTCATGAAAGCGAGGGGCTGAGATGGACGCAATCGCAATCTCTCGGAGTGAGAGATCCAATTTCTACTCCCGAGTAGAAACCTCCAAAATTGAAAGGATTGTCTAAGACTAAGAGATAACAGCGCTTGGATAAATAAAAGAACGCCCTTAATGCAAGGTGTGGTCATCAACACGCACTTCAAGATTGTCACTGCACACACACACACACACGCACACACACACACACACACACATAAACACTGCACATGGTTTTGAAAAGCGTCTTTTGACAGAAATCTGTTCTGCATGCTGTGAATTTAATTTGCCAGTTGTGCTGCTCAACAATTGTGCTCAAAGCAGACAAACGCGAGGGCCTCATGTGTGTGTGTGTGCGTGTGTGTGTGTGTGTGTAAAAACATTTTTGAATGCATGTGCACACGGTCTTCTGCGTTGCTAACAGACTGCGCCTACGAATCACATCCTTTGTCGTTTCAAGGTGAGGATCATTTTTTAATGATCCCTCGCGCGTGCGTGTAATTGATGGAGACTCACATTAGGGCTTTGTAATTACACCCCACCCTCACCCGTTCACCTCTAGAAGACGGTAAACACTTTGGGTCCGTTGCATTCTCTGTAGTGTAATATTTTCACCCCAAAACAGAACGTTTTTGTGATTGCATAGATGTGTATTTACAGTAGTGTTCAAAATAATAGCAGTCCAACGTGAACCAGTGTTATATTAGTATATTTTTTATTGCTACATGGCAAGACCCAGCATTCATGATATGATCTCCAATGCCTTTAAAATGGACAGAAAAACCAGAGACACGTGGCAGAAAACGAAATAAAACTATCAAATTGGGTTGAAGAATAAACAGAATGATCAAAGACAGTCTGGAGTTACCTGTAAGTACTGTGACAGTTAGAAGACATCTGTGTGAAGCTAATCTATTTACAAGAATCCCCCACAAAGTCCCCCGGTTAAAAAAAAGGCATGTGCAGAAGAGGTTACAATTTGCCAAGGAACACATCAACTGGCCTAAAGAGAAATGGAGGAACATTTTGTGGACTGATGGGAGTAAAATTGTTTTTTTCTTTGGGCCAAAAGGTCGCAGACAGTTTGTGAGACGACCCCCAAACTCTGAATCAAGGCACAGTGTACAGTGAAGACAGTGAAGCATCATGATATGGACATGTTTCCCCTACTATGGTGTTGGGTCTATTTATCCCATAGCAGGGATCATGGATCCGTTTGCATATGTCAAAATACTTGAAGAGGTCATGTTGCCTTATGCTGAAGAGGACATGCCCTTGAAATGGCTGTTTCAACAAGACAACGACCCCAAACACACTAGTAAACCCGCACAACCTTGGTTCCAAACCAACAAAATTAATTTTATGGAGCGGCCAGCCCGATCCGCGGACCTCAATCCAATAGAGAACTTGTGGGGTGTAAAGACAACGGCAGACACTGCTATTTTTTTAACTTTCAACTAATAGTCCAATTGCACAGCCTTAAGAGCGTGGTTATCAGGAATGCCGGGACTTGTTTGTTTTCTGAGAATCTACTGCACCTACTGGTAACTTGTTTGCCATGTAGCAATACAAATATACTAATAACAGGGACTCTTCTGGTTAGTCACATTGCACTGCTATCATTTCCAACACTACTGTACTGTGTATTATTATCTTTGAGATTATCTTTCAAGTTGACACTTCATCTAAGAACATCAAGGACTGTGGAAAGAAGCAGCTTTTAAGACACTTCCCCACTGGCAGAACCCTTAGAGCCCTCTTCAAAATGCATCCAAATAAGTCGGCAAGACTCTCACAAGAGGGATTTTCTTGCATGTTTGCAAATTTCAAAGAAGCCAGAAAGTGCAAAAGCAATACAAACACGTCATTGGAGCTGCAAGAGTTTGCAAATACTGTCCATTCAAAGGCACCTTTACCTAAAAGAAAATGCTTTTTTATGTTTATCAACGTCACCTCTAGCAAAGAAACAGGCTGTGTTTTTTATGTCTGTGACTGAATATATATATTTGCTTCTTCACCTAAACACGTTTTAAATATTATCTATATATTTTATGATGCAAACATATTTATTCCAAGGTAATCCTGCGTTCAGTCCACCTTTTACGAGCTGGGAGTCGTCTGGGACAGCCTCCATCTCCCCTGACCAGGAGAAGCCACGGGTGTCGAACTCGTATTCAGCGCAGTTATGGTCAGCCTCCCAGGGCCGCCTGTAACTGTGAAACCATGCACATGTATAATCACCTTATTATATGATTAGACATGGATTGTTATGGTTTCTTTTGTTGTATTGTTGTACCAACAAAGGTACACTGAAAGAAGAAGTCAAGGTGCCGAGCAGACAGTTAAGTAAACCGCTATTGTATACTTCATTTTAAATAAGGTGTGACAACAAAAAGAGACTCCATTTACATGCCTGACAAATTATCTGTCAGAACTGACAGAAAAAAATACAATGTCTTTTTACTTTATTAAAACTATTTTTTGTTTAATATACAATATATTTTGAAAAATAATGAATAAATTACAATAAACAATAATAATAAACTATATAAATAAATATTACAAATTATTTTTAAAAATGTATGAACATTTTTAAAACATTTTTAAAATTAATTAATAGATGATTGCGGTTTTGTTGGTGAATATGGCCTCATATTGGAAAAAAAAACGTTTCAAGCAAATTGTACATATTCTTAGCCTAAATCAAGCTTTTTCAAGCTAAATGGCTAAATAAAAGAAAATACACACAAAAGGCGTTCAGAAGATGTGATATGAGGTGTGGTACAATATCCGATGTGTGCGCCCTTAAAAGGCGTATGTGTGTGACGTCAGCGAGCTCGGGTTGACTGCAGCTGAGTGCTAGCAGTAGGTTAGTAGTGTAAGGAGTGGCCGACAGCAGCTCCTGTGTGAATGAAGTGCATTGTGAGTCTCTCCTTACCACAAACCGCGGCAGTATTCTACACCGGTCACGGTGTCAGTATTGCTACATTGATGAAACAGTAGCCACCTCAGGAAGCATGATTTGGGCTGACAAGCTGGTATTACGCTATTGGTCAATACAAGTGTAAAGATGGCTATGGCGCTTTTATTGTACGCCTACTATGCTTTATAAATGGTAAAACAGTATTTTTATTTACCGCGATAAACGAGGGATGACTGTATCTATTAAAGTATAGGTTTTGACTTTCTGTCTTCTGTTTATGCTGAGAAATGTTCTCTCTGCACATGTAGGCCTTCTGGAAGGCAAATTGTTAAGGAAAAATATGTTCATGCTTTTTTTTTCTTATGCTAAGGTGTCATATTGTGACATTTATGCTTGCACCCCCAGAAAAAAAAAAGTTCCCGCATTTTTTCCAACTTTAATTAGATGTCACTGTAATTTTAAGGGATGATGCACTTTAATCAGCCTCTCCGCTGAAGAGCCAAATGTCACAAAAGCTAATCTCCAAAATCGCCGCAATAGACAAACATGTCAGCCGGGCCCGGCCCAATTAAAGCCAAAAATTTCTCACTGAAACCTGACATGGCGGGACCAGAAGGAGCAATTTTCTTTTTCGATTTTAAAGTCAGCGGGGGAACTGTAACATACTCAGAAATCATGTGAGTAATATAAAAAGTCCTTTGAGCATTCACGCTGAATTTACATCCCATTCTCGCTCACCGTCTGGGTTCTACTATGAAATGAAATCAGCTCCCCCAGATTGCCTCCCTTTACTGCACTTAGGGTGTTTTAAGTTGTATATTTGCGTGCGAGGAGGATTATGCAACTTCTATACAACTCTAACTGATGATATGGACTAATATGATTGAATAAAACCGGATCAAGGTTTAGGCTATACATACATTATTACATACATACATAGATTATACATATATTGTATATCAACTATAACTCTTTATTATTGCTGTAAATCTCCCTATTCAATTAACCATTAAGTCTCCACATGTCACTGGGCGCATGGCCTACAAAGCAAAAAGCCGCCAAGGTCTTAAATTAGCACTGGCGGAAAACAGCATTTGTGAAACAGCTGTGGCTGTAGGCGACATTCTGATGTCCTTTTGATTAATTCCGCAAGATGGCAGTAGCGACATTTTTTAATATCAGCTTTATCTACCTGTGCATGTACTGTAAAATGTGGGCTGCTATCCCGAACTCATGCATGTTACACGCTATTATTATGGGCGGAGCAGCAACACCATTACAACATTGGTTCTGTGGCGGCCGTATTACACTTTATACAGTCAATTTTTGTTCAAAAAATGTTTATTTTTTTTAAAGTTTCTAGGAAAACATTTTTTCCGCAGAAAAACACATTTCAGTCACCTTAATTTGGCAAAAGTTTAAAGTATGTGATAATACAGGCAAAATGTACATTATACATTTTTCACTGTAAAAAAAAGAAAACACAATTCTATGTTTATCTATCTAGTAGGCGATACTTCCAATACCGTCCCGATATTGATCCAATATCAACACGAATCATTCATTCATTCATTTTCTATACAGCTTATCCTCATTAGGGTCGCTGGTATGCTGGAGCCTATCCCAGCTGACTTGGGCGGGAGGCGGGGTACCCTGGACTGGCCACCAGTCAATCGCAGGGCACATATTGACAAACAAACCCACGCACGCACGCACGGGGAGAACATGTAAACTTCACAAAGAGATGCCCGACGGAGATTCGAACCCAGAACCTCCTGACTGTGAGGCCAACATGCTACCCATTCATCCACCGTGCGACCCAACACGAATCATGCGTACTTTTTACATTTATTTTATTGTTTTTACATTTATTTTGCTCAATGAAGCGTTTCTACCCAACACTACTCAACAGCGACACGGGTTTGCCTTTTTCTGTTGCAACGCCTTCTGGTCGTCCCGTGGGAGTTTCCCGTGTGACGCGCTTCATACAGTCGGTCGTATTAAACTTCCCCAGATCTTTAACGCGTCGTACAGTAGTTGCTGTGGGAGGCAAAAGCGAAATTTCATCAATCATTTTACATTATGATTCATTAGTGGTGAGTACCTATACATTTTATATTTTCAATTTAAAATGAATTTGGGTTGCAGCGGTGTGTCAAAAATAACCATTTTTACGGACATCTCACGTTTTTGTTTTAACCCTTTCCTGTTGCTCGGATCGGCGATCTTGAAATATAAACATCCACCGTAGCATTTTCCAGGTTTTTCATACCATTGTTCTGAACTGATCCGGTTTACCAATCCCCAGTGACTTTGTCTTTGGGCAAAACGACTGGGGTAGAAAGTAAATAAAAACAATTAAACACATTTATGATGCAGGCCAGAAAAGAAATAGCTTCCCCTCCTTGAAAGACCAGCAGCCGCCATTGATTGCAATTCCATTCCATTCCATTTTCTTCCGCTTATCCGGGTCCGGGTTGCGGGGGCACCAGTTTCAGTAGGGAAATCCAGACTTCCCGGTCCCCAGCGACCTCTTCCAGCTCCACCGGGAGGACACCAAGGCGTTCCCAGGCCAGCTGTGAGACATAGTCCCTCCAGCGTGTCCTAGGTCTTCCCCGGGGCCTTCTCCCGGCTGGGCATGCCCGAAACGCCTCACCAGGGAGGCGCCCGGGAGGCATCCGGACTAGATGCCCGAGCGACCTCAACTGGCTCCTCTCGATGTGAAGGAGCAGCGGCTCTACTCTGAGCTCCTCCCGGATGGCCGAGCTCCTCACCCTATCTCTTAGGGTGAGTCCAGCCACCCTACGGAGGAAACTCATTTCCGCCACTTGTATCCGCGATCTCGTACTTTCGGTCATGATCCATAACTCATGACCATAGGTGAGGGACGAAGATCCATCGGTAAACAGAGAGCTTTGCCTTCCGGCTCAGATCTCTCTTCACTAGAGATACTTGAACTCCTCCACCTGAGGCAAGACCTCACTCCCAACCCGGAGGGTACTGTCCACCCGTTTCCGACTGAGAACCATGGGCTCGGATTTGGAGGTGCTGAGTCTCATCCCAGAAGCTTCACACTAAGCTGCAAACCGCTCCAATAAACGCTGAAGATCACTGCCTGATGAGGCCATGAGGACCACATCATCTGCAAATAGCAGAGACGAGCAATACGAACCAGGCTCCTGCTTTGATTCTACAAGGACCGAATGGCACGTATGGCACAGGACACCACGAGGGACATGGTCAAATGCCTTTTCCAAGTCCACAAAGCACATGTAGACCGGTTGGGCAAACTCCCACATACCCTCGAGTACCCTTGCAAGGGCGTAGAGCTGGTCCAGTGTTCTGCGACCGGGACGAAAACCACATTGCAACTCCTGTAACCGAGGTTCGACTAACGGTCTCACCCTTCTCACCAGCACCCTGGAGTAGACTTTCCCAAGGAGGCTGAGGTGATTCTCCGTGAATCACCACCTTATCGTGGTGGAGGGCTTTGAGTGCCCGAGTGATCCTAGGAGCTATGTTGTTGGTGGCTTTATGCCCCTGGTAGGGTCTCCCAAGGCAAACAGGTTCTAGGTGACAGGCCAGACTAAGAGTGATTCAGAAGAACCTAATGATGAAGAAAATCAAGAGGAGTGACCGCACCTCGCCCGGACGTGGGACACCGGGGCCTCACCCTGGAGCCAGGCCTGGGGGAGGGACTCGCAGGCGAGCGCCTGGTGGCCAGGCCTTCACTCGTGGGGCCTAGCCGGGCCTAGCCCAAAGAAGCCACACGGGGAACCCCCCCCCCCGCAGACCCACCACCTGCAGGGGCAAGCATAAGGGTCCGGTGCAATGGGATTTGGGTGATGGTTGAGGGCGGGTGTCCGGGCGACCTGGTCTTCGGCGGCCAAATCTGGAGAAATCCCATAATACCGTCATTTTCAGTGTATAAGAGGCACTGGTGTTTGATCGGTTTTACAACAGATTTGTACATAGGGTCATAAAATGCCATGTTGTGAGACTAAAATAACAATTTAGAATCTTAACGGCTTCCCATCATGGATCGCTTCCCATTCAGCTGCAATGAACTGCAGGCAGCTTTGCTGGAAAGCAGTGTATGATGGGAAGCCGTAAAAATGTATTTTGTTCTTATTGGTGCTCGTCTTATATATTTCTTACCTACCTTTTGTGTGCTTAGTTGCTGTGTGATGATTTTAGTGTTTTGTTTTTTTTAAACGACCCAGAGTCAGAACGTTATGTTGAGTAATTTCTGACGGGTTGACGAGCTGGTTGTGAGTTCTCTTGTAGCCCGTGATTGGCTTCTGCCAAACAAAGTGTACTGCTTCCTCACAGAAGCGGGACAGTATTCAAACAGTGAGCAGTAGTTCAGAAGTATAGGAGATTAGATGGTCATAATCTGGCCACACCGCTAACGTAAGCATGAGTGTATTTCTGCATCCACGGCTACGCTCATCACTACCACTAAATAAATAAGTTATGCAGTAATAACAGGTCAAGTAAATGTGTCATGCAGTGTTTTTAGTCATCAGCTTCCATACGAGGGATTCAAGTCACCAGCCTTTCAGCACCTTTCCTTTTTTAAGGCCCGACGTAATTCATGAGAATTCCCTGCAGAGCCCGCAGCAGGGAAAAAGAATGTTTTCTTTTGATTTATGCGCAACGCTTTTTATGAGCAATCAGCTACCTACACAAGCAAAGAAAGGGGGAAATATTTAAGGGGGGCAAATTATTGACAAATCCATTTTGCCACCTGAACTGATTTGTGCCGCTGCTGGATGGAGTGTGGCTAAGACGCCGTTTGCTGGTGTCACCTCATCTTTTTCCGGCTCTTTCCATCACCTGTCCACATCCTCCTGTTCCTCTCTGCAGCCTTTTTCTGCCACTCCATCATCTCCTCACCTCTCTGGCGTATCACTCATCCTGTCTGCGTGTTGCCTCCAACCTCTCCATCAAAGACCCCACTTGCTGTCCTCCACTTCATCCCGATTACGCTGCATTCACACTCTCAGGAGCGCGGAAAAAATTGCAGCGGAACCTCAACATACGACATTAACGCCTTCTTGTCTCGGAACTTTCCGATTTTGAGATTTACCCTTTAAATGGCGTGATCGGTTCCAGCCCCCTCGTATAAAAGGTGAATATTGTACCCGCCCGAAAGAAATCATTTACATGTGCATGAATGTTAAAAAACAGGGAGAAAAATTTGACTTTACCTTTCGGGTTTTGAATACATTTTTTATTATTTTTTTCAATATTTTTGAATCCAAAAGAAGAACTTGCCTTTTACATTAGAGGTTATGGACTTAGCAAGTGTCGCCTTAGCACTTGATACAACATTTCTTGTTACACTTCTAAAAAGTGTCTAGCCCACAGCCACGAAAGTATCATCGGTTTGACCCCGGAACCGATGATTTTCACCAAAAAAGCAAAAGCAAAACACAAATAAGAGGTTATGTTCACGCTGAGAGCTTCCACTGTGCATAATTGTACCTTTAGTAGGGCACCGCCCGGACTGTACCCTTGACACCGTTTGGCGCCGGGAAAAAAAGTGCAAACCGCTACCTTGAGGTCCGGTAATTAGCCCCTCAGGGCTACGCCGGTGTGGACTGGAACTTGAAGCACATAAATTACCTCCCACTCTAAACCCTTGGAAATGCGTCGTCCTGACTCTCCAACTTCCGTGTCATCTCCCAGCCAGCATTGGTGTATGCGAGAAGGGTTATCGCCCGGCAATATAATCCCGACTTAGAGCGACTGGCACATGGGCTTTTAATAGCAGCTGATCCGCACATTTGCCGCCCGGCCTCTTTGCACCCACACACGGAGTGGAGAACATCTGGAACCTTGTTTGCGTCGGCAATGAATAAAGCACTGCACGGCCACACATTTATCACGCCCAATCAACAAGAATTGACTCCGATGGAGTTAGATGTTCTTTACTTGTTCCTGCGGTGCATTGGCCCCACTGGACCGCTCGCGTCTGCTTCCTTATAATAGTAGTCATGCATTTGAATGAACACAAAGTGGCCACTGTGGACTACACCACAGATGCTGGTGAAATAGTATATTGTATTCCAAGTACACGCACACTTACTTGTTGTTTTGCTGGTCTCAAGTACTCCACGCCGTTGTCTCCTCCTGGTGTTTGCTCACATTTCAAATAATCCTTAAGTCCTCCGCGAGTCTTTAGCCCTCTCTTTGCCTCTCTCCTTCCTTGGCGTTGTGATGCTCTTGATCCTTGCATGCTTGCAGAGCTCAGTGATCCTCCCTCCCCTCCTCTCTCTCGCTCTCCCTCCGGTCCCCCTCCCTCCCTCGTCATCTCCATGTCTCTGCAACAAATGCAGTCATCACTGTCTCACCATCACCTGTTTCTCACGGCTCATTGCCCCGTCTTTTCGGCTGCGTTTACACTTGTGCTTGGGTGTTTATGTACAGTATACCTTGCTTGGCATTCACACGGGTGTTTGTGTCATGGGACCAAAGGCTGCGGGGGGTGCTCTTGTTGTTGGTTGTTGTTGTGGAATATGGAGTCGAGAAGCAGTACGAGACACGTTTGCGGCGTGAGGGAGAAGGGGCTGCTGTTGTTTGAGCTACAGTTAAATAGGGCTTTAAAGGATAACAGTGACGTGGATTACCAGAACGTTCCTTCCTTTCTTGGAAACAGCTTTTTTTTTGGCAGGACATTGGAGAAATTGGAAAACAGCTCACGTAAGCCATTCTTACACCATCACCAGGTCACGTTAAACTCTGCTTAAGTACAAATTCATTCTACAATATAGTCACTCAATTTTGGGGGTCCCCAAACCCCCAAAACAAACTAAACTGTCCCTTGGACAGGTCCTGGCCCATTGGTAATATCAAAAATGTCTTGGTATTGTTTCAACATTTCCATTTCTTGAATCGAGCTGATGGGGGTTGTGATGCATGTCCGTCCTGACCTGTCTGGAGCGTTTCGGCTCACATTGTGACCGGCCAGAGGATTGTTGTGCCTCGGTAAGAGCGATGTTGGCCTTCTTCAGTCTCTCTCTGATCACCCGCCGATAATCAGAATGATGTCATCCGTAGGGACCCCTTGGGATGTGGAAGAAACGCTGCAAACGATATTGGATCGCCCTTGTGGATTTTTGTTAATAAAGCCGCTATAAGCCGCTGTTTCGCGGCTAATTTGTGGTCGCCTTCTGGTCTCACAACATCTCAGGTGCTTTAGAGCAGTTTTCTTCTGCAAAGAGGAGGTTCCACCAACATTTGGCTTGCCGATGTTTATCGCCTTTCCGACATGTTTAGTTCAGGAAGGGGGCGCTTAGTGTTTGTGATGACATTCCGCCACGACTGAGCCGTCCGCCGGGGAAGTACTTACCCACACAAACTTTCCTTCTCACGATGACAGCATTTATTCACATTTCGTCAATTGCCGCGGGATTCCGCATTTAATTGTACATTCCATTTTTATAGGTGATCTGCGATTCCGCTTTTCAAATAGCATAGGTCCAAATATTTCTGTGTACTAACTAAATATGTGGACACTTCCGTTTTCTAAACGGGTGCAGCCTGCTCTATATACCTTATGAACAGTACAACTCAAACTCTTATCTTTATGTATATTTATCTATATTTGTTTATTATATGTATTAATTTTTTTTACCCCGATTTATTTACTAATTTTTCAGCCCCATTAGTACAGCAGAGTATTGTGATACATTTACAGTGAAAAGGCTGGAAAAACGCAGAGAACAAGGGGAAGAAAGACGAAAAACTTAAATATGATACAATCGTAACAAATAACAATAGTTTGATATTAATTATAATAATAATGATAACAAAAATAGTGAAAACAAAGCAAAACAAACATAAATAAGCAAAATATAACGATTCATTGATGGTAAAAAACTTCCACTACTGTTACTCAAGTGTTTTGAGTTGTTTTTGCAGGGGCCTGAAAAAGGTTTTGGGGTAACGGTTCATCCCTTTGGGTAACACAACAATCTTCCAGTATCTTCCACTTATCCACTGTCCTTGCCTCCTTTTTTTCTGGTTTATGCCTTCCTCCTGCTCTTTCTGTTTTCTCCTTCTGCAACTGCGAGATCAAATGTGACTTTTCTGCAATGAAAGCTTCTTGTAGGTCCCTTGCAGATAGAAGATGAATGGGGTGATGCCTTCTGTTGCATGGTGTCAAATATAAACACTAAACCGTAACTTGAATTAGGTGTAAATAAGTATTTCAGGAAGGTGACATTTCCTGCCAATTTCTGCCACGAACCGCGTATCATGTGCATAAAATAGTCTTTAACCTTGTCATTTTGCCGTGGTGAAATGGCATAAGGGACTTGAGCTATGACCAGTCCAGGGTGTACCCCGCCTCCTGCCCGAAGTCAGCTGGTATAGGCTCCAGCATACCCGCGACCCTAAGGAGGATAATGGATTGATTGACTTATGGAGCTATTATTATTATGACCTGAGAGTAAGTATTCCAACGAAAATACAACCTTGTTGAATACAGATCTTATTTTCATATTCCACTATAGATTTCACAGAAAGCCTCTAAAATATACTTTTAAAGAGCTTTGTTGTCACAAAGAGACTGTTCTTTCGACATTTTTTCTTTTACATATTTGTCATTTCTGCATGCTTTTTGCTGTGCAACATTCACAGAACCTCAGCTGTAAGTGGACCGAGACCCACCCTCGCAAGCGTTTATGGTCCATCACGTGAAAAACACAAACGGCACCAGCGGAGCCAATGCACAAGAACCAAACATGACACGTGTGAACGCACCCTAACGCATGTTTCCTTTTTTGCCCCCCGGTTTAATCCCTTATGTGAGTGTGTGTGTGTGTGTGTGTATGTGTGTGACCCTGGCATGGCTGAGGACCCAGTAAAACTTTGGCAGCACGGACGTTTGTGCAGGCGGGACGCATGCCAGCGCTTGCAACAAACTCACCAGAGCACGCAGCGGAAAGCGCACACTCCGGCTTCAGTCGCTTTATTTTTATCTTGCTCGTCTCATCTCAGAGTGGACTCAGAGTGGACTCCTTCTCGCTCCCGCTTTCTCTCTCCGACCCGTTTAAGTTGCCCTCCTCTTTTCTGTCTGCCCCACTTTACCCTCATTATGTCAGTGTAACCCCATCACACACACACACACCGAGGGGTGTGTTCTTTGTTAAAGCAAATGGGGGAATTGGGAGTGATGGTGTTATCTCTGAGAGTAAACCTGCCTGCGTCGAGGCGCCGTATGAATTGGAAGAGCCGTGAAACAGAAGCACTTAGATGAGAAGGGGCCGGTCTCATAAACATCCCATCCTGGAATTCCAAGCCCGGCATTTAGGCCTCGGCCGGAACGCCATCTGGACCGGCGTTTTCATCACGTCAAAAATCCCACACATCAGATTATACACAATTAAGCTGTCGGTGGATCATACATGACGCCACGGCGCAGATTAAAACCCGAGAGGCGCACCGAGCCCCCCACACAGTGGACAGAAAGTTCGCCTCCCTGCCGGGAATGTTGCTGGAATCTTTTTCTCCACACATTTGCCTCACCTTTTTGGAACATCTTTCGATTTGATTGAGTGACAGGCGAGCTGGGTGCACGCTGAGACGCTCCATCTCTAGCAGCCTCCTGCTTGTCTTCTGCACAACTCACTTCTTCATTTGAAACGCTGTTTTAGTTCCCTTTCTTGCTGGGGATATTTCAACAAATAAATAACATCACATTAGCAAGATAATATCCACCTATCTATCAACTTTTGTCTTCAAATAATACGGACTCTTTTTTTTTATGACGATGTAAAATATATGGATATGATAATATTTGCAAAATATTGTTTTGATACATTTTCTTGGACTATTTTTCTTTAAATATTCTTAGAGATATTGGGACTTTTTTGTGTAAACATTCATTCATTCATTTTCTATGCCGCTTATCCTCATTAGGGTGGCGCGGGTATGCTGGAGCCTATCCCAGCAGACTTCGGGCGAGAGGCGGGATACACCCTGGACTGGTCGCCAGTCAATCGCAGGGCACATATAGACAAACAACCATTCACACTCACATTCATACCGATGGACAATTTAGAGTCACCAATTAACCTAACATGCATGTTTTTGGAACGTGGGAGGAAACCGGAGTACCCGGAGAAAACCCACACACGCACGGGGAGAACATGCAAACTCCGCACAGAGACGCCCAACGGAGATTTGAACCCTGAACCTCCTGACTGTGAGGCCAATGTGCTACCCACTCATTCACCGTGCGGCCCTTTTGTGGAAACAATTGATGTTTAATGGTAACATTCGGAACAAATCTATATTCTTCTATTTTTTACTTTACTATTTTCAAAAAATGAAAAAATTAATAAATTATTCTGTTGATGCATTTCCTTGAAATATGACTTTACTGTCATAGTAATGCCCTTTCTTTAAAAGATACAGGTATGCTTGTATTATACCTTGAAACAATTGTTGTTGTTTAATGTTAACATATATATAAAAATACACATAGCTTTATTCTTTATTGATTTTGTCTTTATTTTATTATTTAAAACAAAAATGACATTAATGTCACGTGCGCGGCGTCTGGGCACGGTGATCCACCCCGAGGATGCAGAGAGCCGACCACAAGCGGACCAATAAGTGTTCCGTTAATGACGAATTGGGCAGCCCAAACGTAGCAGCACGAACACCCAACAGAGAACCGGCAACAAGAAGCCTGAGCAACCGAGGGGGAACACACATGAACTTAAATAGTGAGACAGTAACGAGAGGCAGGTGTGTGTAATTAACCTAGGGAGGCGACCAAAGGAGGCAGGGAAAAACATGAAACTAGAACAACAGTCAGAACAAAACACCGATCGTGGCAATTCATCCCCAAATATGTTTTATTGTCATATGAATAACTTTTATTCTTTATTCTTTTTTTCTTGAAACAATATTACACGTATGTTTTTGGTATCATTTTTTACATACCTAATTTTGTAAAAAAAAAAAAAAAAAAAAAGTGAAATGTAAAAATTATTAGTGACATCAATATTAAGAGTCATATATTTTAATAATAATAAATAATAACCTTTTCTAAAAATATTATTCTTAATATATATCACTGTTGATTTAATATATGTTATTAAAGTATTAATAACAATAAATGAATATCAATTAATGGTTTATACCTAATTTTGTAAAGTGTATAACAGTTCAATGTGTTTTTGTATTAATATTATGAATGTTATTAATAATTGTAATAGTTCTAACAATTATTATTATTAATTTATGTATTATTTGTACCTAATTTGTGAAAAGTAACATTTGTAAAATATAAATTTAATAGTCCTACTAGATGTTTGCACAATTTTGTACCCAGTTTAAGCAACAAGTGAAGGCTCTCCTGTTCTGTTCTATATTTTAGTTTGGGCTCATTTGGTGTTTTGTCATTTAGTCAAGTGTTTTTTCATCTAAAAAGACTTTTTCCCACAAAATAAGATGTAACATTCTTACTCTTTCTTCCCCCATTATTGCTTTATTTCACAATTACGTCTTTCCCCCAAACTTCGCTTTGCTCTTTCTCAGTGGCAATACGCAAGAACGTTCGGGTAAAAAGCAGCGATATCGTTTTGTGCCGCGTCATGCCGTACCACAGCATGACATCGGGAGCCGTAACACGTTTACTTGCGTGCGTATTCAGCAGTGGGTCGGATGGCTGGAATGTACAAGTCACATGGAGTCTTTTTTTTATATGTCCTTTATTTTATGACAACTTGTTTGTATGCTTGGTACCTGAGAAATGACAGCTTGAGGACACAGCGCTCAGTTGTCAGGAACAGATGGCACACATACACAAGTGTAATTACACCTACAACAATCCATTTCTCACACACACACACACACACACCAGCAGCCCGCTTCAGCTCCCAGGTGATGACAAAGTGTGTGCGTGAATGTGTGCATGAAAGAGGAAGAGTCGCCGGTCTTGCGAGGGCACCGTGGAGAACCGCTGCAGGCGTCTGGCGACTCTTGATGTTCTATTATTTTTAATGATGAAAAATCACAGGACAGAGCATAATGACTCCTGCGTGGGCGTGGCAGCCTGTAGGCACCTACACAGGACCGGGTCAAACTCGAGGCCCGGGGGCCAGAAGCAGCCCAAAAAGTCACATTTAATTTGTTTTGGGTTTTTTGGCGTCTGTGCAAACGTTACAGTATGCAGGATATTCATTCACTTGAATTTCATTCTAATCTGATGCTTCTTTAATACTTTACAGAAGTGAATGAGGTGTCAAATTAGTTAGTTAATTAATTAATTAGGCAGTTAATTAAAGATAGTCATGTTTTATCAGATATAATTTGTCAGTCATTCTTTTAATAAAATGTGAATGCATTTGCCGGGAATTGTTGTTTACCTTTTGGTTTATATCCATCATTCATTTAGACCCGATTCCCTTACAAAAAGCAAAGGGAGTTTGGGAAACTTCACCTGCACTGTCCAGTATCAGACTGGTTGGATTTTTGGCTAAAGAGTTACTGATTTGATTTAAAATGCCTGAATCGTTTCACAGACTGTGATACGAATCGAATCGTTAAAACAAATTGTTACACCCCTCGTGTACTATATCAATAAAAATGGGCACTAATGATTAGTTATGATTTTGGATTGAAACTGTCAGAAAACACAAAGTAAAATGGCTACTCGCGTGGCTAAACACATTTTCATTTAGTACTTCATTAACGGAACTATTTCATTCACTCCACAGAATGAGCAATTGTTTTACTTCATACAGTCATTAACCTATATCACTTCTAAACTTAAGAAGCCAAAATCGTACCACTTCCACACTGAATGGGAGGAGAGCTTTATTCCAGTTTATTATGTTGGAACATGCCATGGCTGACCTCATGACTTCGTGCAGTGTTAGGGTAATGTGAGGTAATGTCTCAACGTTTTGTGTCATTACTGACATCTACTGATCGGAATACTACATAGCACTTAGTAATTAATAATAGACCATCGTCTACCACAAAACAGTGATTATTAATTAGTTAATTGCTAAAAAAAAAAAGCAATATACTGTAAATATTGAAAGGTTAGCCCGAAAAGTCCCCTCTTGTTTGTGTACAAACTCCCTAATACTGTTCATGGGAACAGAAACCGTCTCCGTTGCCTGCCTATGATGTCATCAGAGGTTGGCAGTGTAGTTCTTTGCTAGCTACCACAGTTATGCCACGTTTGCCTTCATTAAAGATGTATTTGGCTGTGAGTTATTGAGTTCCATCGTGTTTCTCACCATCTTTATCGATATATTGACACTTGCAACTTTCTTTGGCTACATTTGGGCTTATTTTGCAACCAGAATTAAAAAAAAACAAAGATGAAGCAAGAAACATCATTGAATGCAAGCAATAACTCATGGCAAAACAGGAAGGTGGTGTCCAGGTGTTGTGTCACGTCATCATTTGAGAGAAAATAAACTTTAAATGTGTTTTCTGCATGTAAAAAATAAAAAAAAACTTTTTGGAACAGATTCATTGGATTGACATGATTTCTTATGGGCAATATTTGGTTGGAGTATGACAAAGCCCCTAGATTAAATGAATGATGCTAACCAAGGTTCGCTGTTAAATGCGTCATTAATGGGGCAAGATGTCCGAAAATGAGTCATTTGTTTTTAAAAGTACCAACAATTTTTATGCAGCTGCCACAAAATAGGCAAGGTCACTAGCTTTTGTGATGATTAAAAAAAAATAAATAAATAAATCTTGGATTGTTTGGACCCGACACCAACACTGCATCTGTTGGCTCACCGTTTACCCGCCATCTTTTATTTCGGTCTTCAAATACCAGCTTACAATTCTCTGCCAGTTCAAACCTAGTGTTTGGGATGAATCATTTTTAATTGCATCAGTCTCGAGTAATGGTTTCCCCTCCCCCGCGGGACAAATGGAGTATCCCGCCTCGAAGAGAAATGGTTTGTGATATATTCTTCCTGGGTGGGGTGTGGAGGGATCAAATTCATCACTACAGCAAGGGCTTTGGCAAAGTATGCTAAACACATCCCGGTGGCAGGTTAATTGTCCGGTGATGTTTGGAGATAAAAGGTGTTGATGCATTACGTACAAGGAGAGACCGGGATGGAAATGAAAGAAGTGAGGAGGAGGTAGCGGACAAATCCCAGGGCTCGCCAGTTCCCCAGCATCTGTGTCCTGCTTTGTCACTAATCTCCTGACTGTTGCGTAAGACCACACACACACACACACACACAAGATAATATATTCAGAGCCGAGCATGAAACACAGCCATGCAAACATGCCTGCATGTGCACACGTGCGTTTTGATGTTGAAGGCCGAGAACATACATCGGTCCTTTCCGCGGAAAACTAATTAGCGTGCACGCCAAACGTGTGGCAACGTGTCATGTGACCTGCACTCCAGCCGACTGTGTCTGCGTGTTGTTTTTCTTCTGTGCATGTCAAGAAAGCACAACATTTTTGCAATGATATGTCATAACATTTGGGGGTAGTTTATTGCGATAGGAGCAGCTAGCATTGAATAGCCTTCATTCAGATAGCATCAGAGAGCACAAGGCTAAAATCCCTTTCTGTTGTCGTAGGCAGAGTTGAATAGAAGTGTTTTCAGACAGGATTTGGACAGTGCCGAAGTCGAGGAACATCGCTCCTCTTCTGGAAGTTCCGGATTTTGGCAGCATAAAATTGAAACCGTGTTTAGTCGTCACTCCGGGCACCCGCAGGGAACCCCTCCTTGCAGCTTCTCAGAGCCCGAGTTAGTTCATGTGGCTCTAACATGTCAGGTGTACTTTGGCGCGAGGCTATGAAAAGACGTGTACGCAAGCAGAGCTGTTTTAAAGTCCATTCTCTGAGCGTTGGATGGATATGGTGATTTTTCCTTGTTCTAGTCAGGACTCGAGCAGCAGCATTCTAGATGTACTGCAGGGCCTTTACAGCTCGTTAGGCCATTACTGTAGTCCAGTGGTTCTCAATTACTTATCGGTTATTGGTCCCCACCACCCCCCCACCACCACCACACACACACATATTATTGAGAAACTGGTAACATCTATTTATTTATCTATCCTAAACAGACGAAACGTGAAACTGAAACCAGTAAGTGAATCACACAAGCACATCGAAGCGTCAAAATTGCATGTTGAGTACAATAAATGTGTACATGTTGGCAGGTCTGTATTAATATTGAAAGTACTCCCTGACTCGCACACCCGCCCTGCGGTGACAAAGTAAACCCCACAGGATTAAGTGACACGTAGATTTGAGTAGTGATGTGCGATACCACTGATTTTGTTTTTGGTAGGATACTGAGTTAAAGTCAGACTGGTATCAGCACTACCAAGCCAATACTTCAGTGCAAACTCACCTAATCTGTCTGGTAAATTTTAAAAAGTAGTGTATTTCATATCATAGCATAATGAATACCATTTCTTCATCCAAGTAAAATAATAAAACCATGAAAATTAATTGTTAACTATGAATACTACTATAAGAATGATAACAATCACAATTCACACATGGCTCTGTTTAGGATCAAAAGATATGTTACGTCAAATACCTCAAATGACAAAAGTATCCAATATATCAATATTTGAAATTAAGAATTGATTACAGAGCCTGACGAGCTGGTATCGGAAGTATCAATAGTTCAGTATCAATCCACACATCACTGCTGCACAGTTGTGGTAGGGCACATTGTAGCTGTTTTTTACAGATTGAACAACAGGGGTCCCAGGATTGACCCCGGGGGAGCCCCACAAGTCACAGCCATTTGCTCTGAGACTTTGCCTGCATCTTTGTTCAGAAGGATATCATTTGTCACCTTGATCAGAGCTGTCTGAGTGCTGTGGTGCAGGGGCCCTGGAGCCTGATTGGAAGTATCAGATGCATTGTTAGACAGCAGAAAGTCGGTAAGCTGTTGGTATTAAACTTTTTCTAAGACTTTTCCCAAGAATGGCGTGTTTGATTTTGGCTGATAGTTGCTCCGTACTGTGGCATTGAGACTGCCCTTCCTTAAAGGAGCTTATTGGTAGCACTTTTAAGAAATGTAACTGCTGTCGTGTTTCTTATATATCCAGCTTTTTTTGCTAAAATGTATTTCCTAATGTATGGGCAAAGAGGGGGGGCATGGCAAGGTCGCCTGGGTTTTTCCTGCACTTTGCACTAAAATGTTCAATAAAAGTGCACCGTGTACCGTATCAGGTACCCCGGTTGGAGATGGGGGAAGACAACAGACACCGACTCCACTTTGCTTTTCTTTTTTTAACATTCATTGCTTGTTTATGTTCAGCTTCTGTTGCAGTGGTGTTTTGTGTTGTTCCCTCATTGCGTCTTTTTGTCCTTGCCAAAGTCTTCCTGGGTGCTGGCTGAGGTTGTGGAAAAGTTTTTCAATGAATGAATTATGTGTTGGAATCCCTCCCAGGAAGTTATAAGTATTATTCTTTTTAAAGTGTTTTCTTAATAATGCAATGACTTACTCTTCTGTTTGAGGACTGTGTTGGGATCTTTTTGAACATCGGTGTCATCTTTTTTTTTTTAAGGTCGTAACAAATAGGCTGTGCAACTTGCATAAATGATCGCAAGAACCTTACCCATTTAAAATATCCTTTAATGAAATATAACTCTTGTAAGTCAGTGTGGTATGTCTTCCTGATCCTGAAAATATAAGAATGGATGCATTATATTTTTAGATGATAGTTGTTTTTTTCTTCAGTTTTACTGTTTTTTTAATTCAACTTTCTTCTAAAATAATCTTCCCTGTCTTGTGCATCCTCGTCTATCACTCCAACTACCTTCATGTCTTCTTTCACTAAACCTCCTCTTAGGTCTCCTGCCTGGCCATTCAAAACTCAGCATCCTTCTACCAACATATTCACTATCTCTCCTCTGGACATGTCCGAACCATCTCAGTCTGGCCTCTCTGACTTTATCTCCAAAACCTCTAACATGTGCTGTCCATCTGATGTGCTCATTCCTGATCCTGTCCATCCTGGTCACACCCAAAGAGAACCTCAGCATCTTCATCTCTGCTACCTCCAGCTCTGCCTCCTGTCTTTTCCTCAGCGGCACTGTCTCTAAACCAAACAACATGGCTGGTCTCACCACAGTTTTGTACACCTTTCCTTTCATTTTAGCTGAAACTCTTCTATCACACATCACACCCGGCACTTTTCTCCACCCATTCCAGCCTGCCTGCACACGCTTCTTCACCTCTTTTCCACACTCTCCATTGCTCTGGACTGTTGACCCTAAGTACTTAAAATCCTCCACCTTCTTTATCTCTTCTCCCTGTAACCTCACTCTTCCACTTGGGTCCCTCTCATTTACACACATGTACTCCATCTTGCTGTGGCTGACCTTCATTCCTCTCCTTTCCAGGGCAAACCTCCACCCCTCAAGCTTCTCCTCCACCTGTTCCCTGCTCTCACTACATATCACAATGTCATCTGCAAACATCATATTCCATGGAGATTCCTGTCTGACCTCTTCCATCAGCCTGTCCATCACCATAGCAAACAAGAAGGGGCTCAGAGCTGATCCCTGATGGAGTCCCACCTTCACTCGGAACTCCTCTGTCACACCTCACTACTGTCTTACAGTCCTCGTACATGTCCTGCACCGCTCTAACATACTTCTCTGCTACTCCAGACTTCCTCATACAATAACACAGTTCCTGTCTGGGCACCCTGTCATAAGCTTTCTCCAGATCTACAAAACCACAATGCAGCTCCTTCTGACCTTCCCTGTACTTCTCCATCAACATCCTCAAAGCAAATACTGCATCTGTTGTACTCTTTTTTAGCATAAAACCGTACTGCTGCTCACAAATGCTCACGTTTGTTCATAGTCTACCTTCAACTACTCTTTCCCATAACTTCCTGGTATGGCTCATCAGCTTGCTATGGTTTATATATAAATACAATGCTCAAAAAAATGAGAGGAAGACTTTGAAAACACATCAGATCTAAACAGGGTAAAAATGATATTGAATATCTTTCCTGATAATAAGTAGGTGATGGTTTAGTAACAAAATGATGCCACATAATTTGATAGAAACAAATATGATCACCCTATAGAGGGGGGAAATCAAAGACACCCCAAAAATGAAAGTGAGAAAATGATGCAGCAGACTGGTCCATTTTGCCAAAATGTCATTGTAGCAACTCCAAATGATTCTCAGTAGTTTGTGTGGCCCCCACGTGCTTGGACGCATGCCTGACAACGTCGGGACATGCTCCTAATGAGACCACAGATGGTGTCCTTGGGGATCCCCTCCCAGATCTGGACCAGGCATCACTGAGCTCCTGGACAATCTGAGGAGCAACCTGGCGGCACCGGATGGACCTAAACATAATGTCCCAGAGGTGTTCTATTGGGTTTAGGTTAGGTGAATGTGGGGGCCAGTCAATGGTATCAATTCCTTCATCCTCCAGGAACTGCATGCATACTCTAGCCACATGAGGTCGGGCATTGTTTTGGACCAGGAGGAACCCAGGTCCCACTGCACCAGCGTAGGTTCTGAGAATAGGTCAAAGGATTTCATCCCGATACCTAATAGCAGTCAGGGTGCCGTTATCCAACCTGTAGAGGTCTGTGCGTCCTTCCATGGATATGCCTCCCCAGACCGTCACTGACCCACCACCAAACCGGTCATGCTGAATGATGTTGCAGGCAGCATAACGTTCTCCACGGCATCTCCAAACCCTTTCACGTCTGTCGCATGTGCTCAGGTTGAACTTCCTCTCATCGGTGAAGAGCACAGGGTGCCGGTGACGTAGTTGCCAATTCTGGTGGTCTATGGCAAATGCCAATCGAGCTCTACGGTGCTGGGCAGTGAGCACAGGGCCCACTACAGGATGTTGGGCCCTCAGGCCACCCTCATGGAGCCTGTTTCTGATTGTCGGTCAGAAACATTCACACCAGTGGCCTGCTGGAGGTCATTTTGTAGGGCTCTGGCAGTGCTCATCCTGTTCCTCCTTGCACAAAGGAGCAGATACCGATCCTGCTGAGGGTTTAAGGACCTTCTACGGACCTGTCCAGCTCTTCTGGAGTAACTACCTGTCTCCTGAAATCTCCTCCATGCTCTTGAGACTGTGCTGGGGAGACACAGCAAACCTTCTTGCAATGGTACGTAATGATGTGCCATCCTGGAGGAGTTGAACTACTTGTGCAACCTCTGTAGCGTCCAGGTAGCGCACCGTGCTATCAACAGAGATGTTGATCCGAGCCAAATGAAAAACTACAGCAGTAGAAAGTCAGTCAGTAAAAAATCAGCCAAAAGAGATGAGGAGTCAGTGGCCTCAACCTGGAAAGCCCTTCCTGTTTTGGGGTCTGTCTCATTGTTGCCCCTCTACAGAATAGGGTGATCATTTTCATAGTACATACAGTACTATCCAAAAAAATATTGATTAAAAGTTGTTTTATTTTGGCAATTTAACGTAAAAAATGAAATTGTATTGAGCCATTACACGCAAATCGACATATGTCAAGCAGTTCCTTGTTGTAACTTTGCTGTTTAAGATTTTCAGCTTATAAAAACCCCTAACTCAGAAAATTAGATTTTTTTTAAGTCTGCAATGCCTGATCAGCAAAATCCAAAGAAAATAAAAACTTGAAATATATTCATTTGGATATTATTTGATTATATAATATGTCAAATTCATTCATTTAAGTTGAATTGCAGAAATACGACAAGCTTTTCGGGATATTCTAATTTCCTTGGTTTTCTGTATATTAGTTATGACTTTATTCCCATAATATTTTATTTTCTTAACTTTATTTTCATAGCATTGTAATTTTTCAGGGCCGCACGGTGGCTGAGTGGTAAGCACATTGGCCACACAGTCAGGAGATCTGGAAGACCTGGGTTCAAATCTCCGTTGGGCATCTCTGTCTGGAGTTTGCATGTTCTCCCCGTGCGTGTGTGGGTTTTCTCCGGGTACTCCGGTTTCCTCCCACATTCCAAAAACATGCATGTTAGGTTCATTGGCGACTCTAAACTGTCCATTAGAGTGTGAATGTTTGTATGTCTATATGTGCCCTGCGATTGACTGGCGACCAGTCCAGGGTGTACCCCGCCTCTCGCCCAAAGTCTGCTGGGATAGGCTCCAGCATCCCCGTGACCCTAATGAGGATAAGCGGTATAGTAAATGAATGAATGAATGTAATTTTTCAAACAATCACAACTGTATTCATTGTTTTGTTTGTTTCCAGTATTATGAGGAAAAAATTGATATTTCAACTTTATGATACAAAAATGTTTTCTTGAAATGTTTCCTCATATTTTTATATAATTGCCACTTTTTCTCTTAATATTTTGATGTTATTTTCTTAAAAATGACAAATAATTTTTGCTTTTCTTAAGGTTTCTTGTTAAATTATATTTTTAAAATGTGCTGCGAGCCAACAAAAGTACCGCTGGGGACTGCAGTTTGCACCTTCCCGGTCCACGGTGTTGGATTAGAGGTTCCCCTTGGACACACCTGGCTCCCCACGTCACGGCTCTGATTCTGTATCTCTGAGATTTCCTGGTTGAAATTCATACAGTTTGGTTCGGCGACTTTGGGGGGTAAAAGGTGGACAAAGGCAAGCCAGTAGAGCGTTATACCGCTTGGGAGAAGGTCATTACAACAAGAAAGCAAGATGCTTGCAAGTACTTCATCATTGTGTCATTATCTCCTATGGAGGCCTTCCTTTACTGTTTGGTCCTGCACGATGTATTTATGACGCCCGATGTTTGAAAATGACCGGTTCTGCATGCTCCAAAGGACTGTGCTGCATCGTTTCCGGAAGCGGCGTGTTCGATGTGCAGCAGTCACCTCAGGAGCGGCTGCACAAAGCTGATATAACCGCGCGCCTCTTCTCTGTCTGTGTCTCCCCCACATAAAAATGACCACAATAGTCCCAGGTGGTGGCCTGCATGACAGCCATCCTCAGTCAGATGGATGAGCGCCATTATTCTACATACATAGAAACTTTTACGAGGAGCTCGGATCTCGTGGTAAGTGCCCACGCGTGTGCCGGAAAGTCCAAACCCTGAGAGGACATTGTCAATTAAATTGTGTGTGTGTGTGTGTGTGATTGCAGGACTTTTTAATGGAGTCTTTCCTGCTTTTTAAAGACCTGATCGGCAAGCACGTGTATCCCTCTGACTGGATGGCGATGATCATGGTGCAGAACAGGTATCCCCTTAAGTTCTGTACTCACTGTTGCAGGATCCAGTGGAACCTGGGCTTTTGTATCTTGGAATTTTTGTGTTATGAGAAGATTTACCATATAAATGGCGGGATTTGTTCCAGCCCCCTCGAAAACAGGCGTAAAAAGTGTAAATATTGTACCCACCCGAAATAAATATGTTCATTAACGACAACATAATCAGTTACATGTGCATGAAGGTTAAAAAAAACAAGGATAAAAGAATAAAAGCACTGAAAAATAATCATTGTAATAATAATGTTGTTATGAATAATGACACTTCAGCTTTCGGGCCTTTCGAGTGTGGCCCAGAATTACCAACGTGATACGGCGTATGTATCGGCCCGATTTTATCCGATCCTCAAAATACAGCGGATGGGCAACCGATCCTGATCCTGGAAACGGGATGGAGATGTGATTGATATGGCTTTTTTTTGCTGTTTATATCTACTATGTTGGGTAATACGGATGCAAATGTGATTGTATGGGTGCTATGTCATGTCTGGGGGGCTCTAATAATGTTAAAAACTGTACGGAGAAGACCATAAACAGGTTTTCTATGCCTTAACTAAATACAGCGCATCGGCAGCCGACATGACATGATTTATATATCTTGGTTTTGCTGTTTATATCTACCTTAGTGGGTCATTTCTGTGAGGAAGAGGATGATGGGGTGCAGTACATTCAAAATTGTGGGCGGCGCTTTGGTTTTTCATTTTTGCGTTTGAAAGTGTCTTTGAAGTCCAATTGGTATTATGCGTTTTTCATATAATAAGGTTTTCGTAAGTCAAGGTTCCCCTGTACTGCATTTGTTCTGGTTCAGGGTGTTCCTCCGAGCCATCAATACCTACGCGGACACAATGAATCAAAAGTTTCTCAACAACGACGACTTCGAAGTGCAGGTGAGTGACAATGCGGTATGACTGCAGTAGCGCCGTGTTTGCGTGTGCATCAAACGCATCGTCTTCCTTCCCCATCCAGCTGTGGAATAACTACTTCCACTTGGCGGTGGCGTTCATTACCCAGGAGTCTCTGCAGCTGCAACATTTCTCGCCAACAAAGAGGAACAAGATCCTGGCTAAGTGAGAGAAAGGCCACACCACTCGCTCTCACACACACCTACTCCCCCAGCTGTAATGAAACACATCTATTTTCGGATCTGCATTGCTGTTTACACTCCCACGGCCGATTAGGGCCTGCGTGTGAACAGATCATTCAATTGAGTTCATGTAAAGGCAGATCAATGCAGGCTACCTTTCCCACTGGGGTCTTTTCGCATTATACGGGTGGAAATGAGTTTTGGAGGATTCATGATTCTGACTGTTTGTTTCAGATATGGAGATATGAGGCGACTCATTGGCTTCGCTATCCGTGATATTTGGTTCAAGCTGGGTAAGAAAGTTCTACACGCCATGTAATTACGGTGTACGCAATACTCGTGATCGGAATTTTGAGACCAGTTGCAGAATTGCGGGAATTTGCATTTTTAAATATCTTAAACAACTCGGGGAGGTTCTGAGGAGAGCTTCAAAATGCAGAAAGAGGAAATGGGAGTGAGATAACAAAAAAATTGCAAACAAGCATTAAAGTGAAATGGGATGATCAAAAGTTTATGACCTTAGGTACAAAAAACCTGAACCCCCCTAAAATAGAAATAAAATCTTCAAATGGGACTCAGTATTGAATATCTTTGGGCATGCCTGATGCCAGTGTGGCAATGTTGCTCCAGCTGGTGAAGATGGCTTCACGGAGGGCATCCACTGTCTGAAAATTAGGTCCATTTTTGTAAACTTCCCTTGCCATCCATCCCCGAATGTTCTCACTTGGATGTAGATCGGTGGTCCCAAAGATTGAGCTTAATTCCTCTGGAAGAAGTTCTTTCTCAGGCGGGCTTTGTTGTCCTGTTGAAAATGCTCTTCAGTCATGAGGGGTGCCCCCTGCAACATCTCCACATAGCCAGCTGTCGTTTGACGCCCCAGCACATCCAGAAGCTCCATTGTTCCGTTTCTTACGTCATGATGGCGCCCCCTCCACTGTCCTGTGTGGAAAACATCTCCGGGATCTCCTTGTCATGCCAGTAACGTTGGAGTCCATCAAGACCATCATAGTTAGATGTTTTTTTTATCAAAGAATAAAACTTTCTTCCACCTTTCAATGTCCCATGTTTGGTATCCTTGTGCAAATTCTCAACAAACAACTTTGTGGTGTTAAAGGAGAAGACTGGCCGCACTTGTGGCTGAATGGGTAGCATGTGGGCCCCACAGTCAGGAGGTTCTGGGTTCGAATCTCTGTTGGGCATATCTGTGTCTAGTTTGCATGTTCTCTGCCTGCGTGGGTTTTCTCCAGGGACTCCGGTTTCCTCCCACATTCCAAAAAAATGCATGTTAGGTTAATTGGCGACTTAATTGTCCATTAGAGTGTGAATGTGAGTGTGACTGGTCGTATGTCTTTGTTTGTCTATATGTGCCCTGCGATTGACTGGCGACCAGTCCAGGGTGTACCCCGCCCCCCGCCCAAAGCCAGCTGGGATAGGCTCCAGCATACCCGCGACCCTAATGAGGATAAGCGGTATAGAAAATGAATGTAAGAATGAAGGAGGTGAGACCCCTCCAGACTTCTCTTAAAAGGATGTCATCTGTTGCTTATTGGACTGCCCTCTGCCCCAGTAAGGAACAACTTCCATTTGGGCCCGGAATTCTCCCGTGTCTTGATGGACAGCCGATCGTATCCTCCGACTCAGGGCTGGTGATGGTTTTTTGGGGGGGGGTCTACCACCTCAGGATCCTTGAACTTCAAATGACTGCCTTACTGCATCCGAACCTCAGCAGCAATGGCGCGTAAATAATTGAGAACCACTTTAGTAGGTTCCTTAAAACAGCATCACGCTAGATCTTGGACTAGTCCACATAAACAGTGCTCCTCTTTGTATAGAAGATCTCTGACTGGCGTCAACTTTGTGCTGCTGTTTTAATTCCCTATGTTATTAATTTATTCATCAACGTTGGCAATATTAGCATATGAAGTTGTGTGTGTCAAAAATTGCCATAAAGTCATTTTGGACTTTGACTAGCATTGCCGTGGTAGACATTTGGTACAGATAAATATTTTGACCTTTTCTCCAGGAAGCCACAAGATCTGTTTCATCCCCGGCATGGTGGGTCCCATCCTGGAGATGACTTTGATCCCGGAGGAGGAGTTGAGGAGGGCCACCATTCCCATTTTCTTTGACATGATCACCTGTGAACATGCACACTCCGGGCATTTCCACAAGGTGTGTGTGTGCGTGGTTCATGAAAAGCGTGCTCTACAGTTGACTTCCTTTGAGGCGGCGCATGAACGTTGGACGCCTTCGCTCCACTTGCATCATTGATTCCCCGATCTAACCCTCTTCCTCCCGTGTGCTTTTTCACGCGGCTTTGGTCTTTGACCCTTTCGCCCCTCGTCTTCTGCAGTTCGAGAATGAGATCATTCTCAAGTTGGACCACGAGGTGGAGGGTGGCGGCGGAGACGAGCGATACGTGCAACTACTGGAAACCATGTAGGCCTGTTAGCATTTTTTTTTCAACGACAGTAGCAATAGAGATCACCTTTTCATGGCACATAATGAATAAATAGCATATATACTGTATATATTTATTATCATTTATATTATATAGGTCACATGTCAACAAATGTTTATTCTAGTACACAGTCATCCCTTACTCCATAGCAGTTTTTCCAAAAACAATCAATAAACGTAATGTCCTAAAACACTTTTACAAGGCAGAAGAAACTTTGTAGGTTCAAATGACCTCACACAATAATATTAAAATAACAATCATCGTTATAATAGCACTTTATAACACTGTTGGGGCCATAACCCACAACAAGCTAAAACTGGACTTGGAAGCTCCGACCTCATTTCCTGTCCGCCTGGCACCGAGGTCCTGTAGGGAACGTGAGCATGAGTTCTATTTATGTCTGAAATTCTCTTTTATTATGTCTATTATGTTGGGTAATATGAGAGTAGAGCCGCCATTACAATACACTGGTGAGACAATAGCAGGCAAGAATTTCATGTTTTTTTATAATTGCAAACGTGAATTTGTGGAATTAATTACGGTTATGAAAATAGCTCTTGAAAGCATAAAAAATAATGCAACCACAATATTGCTGAATTTACTTTTTTATTACACAGCAGGACCTACAATATTGTTTGGCTTTTGTAACACAACTCTGTGAGGCACCTCCCTCATCCAATAAAAGATCCAATAAAAGTCCATCCGATAACAGAAAAAGTGGGCATGCAAAATACTTTGAAGGCAGGACTAACATGGTTTTAGTTACAGTGCATTTGTGGTGTGATATAGTACATATGATTTTTTTTAACAAACTCTTTTCAACGCAATAGACAGTCCCTTGCATTACCAACTAGCAGTTAATTAGTTAGTTAGGTAGTTAGATAGAAGGATAGGTAGGTAGATAGATAGAGAGAGAGAGAGAGATAAATAGACTCTCGCCCGTGTGAGCTCCCTGCACCATGACAGAGCAGTCCAGGCACAGTGAGGGGGAACTAACACCATGACATACCACAGACCATGTCTGCATGGCGGTGGGAGTGGGGCGGCAACCTGCTTTGAGGCGCATTCCCGCACCAACCGTTTCGGAGCGTGGCTCAGACTTACAAACGTTATACAGCAATTAGATCGGTCCGATCTCGTGGCAGGAACTGATTTGATCCGATCTTCAAAGTCTATTGGCTCAGCAGCCAATCCTTCCCCTGAGTACCGATGAACCGTGATAAAAAAAGGACGGCTTTATCTTCACCTGCACTTGCGCTACATTGAAGTCGTGTAATTACTCCCACCAGACAACGAGACAACTTTGAAACCATATTGAGCAACACGACCTAACATTTTCAACATGTGGCTTCCAGCCTGTTGGACTGCGCTACGGAGAAGCCCAGTTTGAAGCCACAGGTTCAGCACTTTGTTTCCTTGGTGAAGGGACTCCTCATCCGTCTCCTCGACTACCGCACGGTGATGAGGGATGACAGTCGCAACAACCGCATGAGCTGCACCGTCAACCTTCTGGTGAGTCCCGTTTACTCCCAAAGCTGTAGTCTTGACAAGCGGGTACGAGGTAAGAAATGCTCTTTTAAAGGACCCGTATTGCAGTATTATTTCGACAAACGCGTCTCAGGGGCGTGAAAATGATTTTCTTTTTTTATTTTTATTTTTACACTCATATCTTAACAGCAACACCACGCTAGGTTAGCCCGTTTGCTGACGAAAAACGAGATCATCAAATCTGCCTGAGCTCGGCTCCACTTGACTTGACTCGAGACTCGACTTGGACCTGCAGGAATTGACTTGAGGCGTGAGATTAAGGACTTGAGACTTGCGAAACAACGACTGGTCAGGTGTTGTGTGAAACCACGCACAGAACCCGGTTTCCTTTATAGCAGGGAATGGAAATAAAAATGTCTTTTCAAACACAAGCAAGGGTATTTTTAAAGTCAGCGTTTCATTGATGCTGTGAGACTGTTTGGATCCACAGCCAATCATAATTGAATCGAGATGAATTCATTTCGGAGGCTTTTTTCCTCAATCTCTTCGTTTTCGGCAAGGTCTTTGTAGTCACATGTATTCTGTACGTTCCGCGTCCTTTGTCTCATGCCGTGGCACCTCCTGCAGGGTGTTACAGACCATAAACACCTGAGCTGCATATTAAATGTGCAGGATTGAGGTTTTTAAATGTAATTCCCGGAGTTTTCCTTACATTTGCAGAAGCACTTTCAGGATAAACGTAACATTGTTTACTCCCTGTAGCAATGTTTGCACGAGGTAGTGGTATACAGCAGCCTGTTAGCGATTCCCTTTGTTCATTTGTCCATCTCTTCTGCAGGCACTTGTGCGCTTCTCATCCGGCCGCCTCGGGCGGACGAAATTTCCAAAACACACATTCCTCTGCTGCATGCAGATGAAGTTGCTACACGCAACAACAAAAAAGCACCCCCGCGTCGCACCGGTGTGCTTTTTATGTCCCCGAGGGCTTGTCGCCATGCACGGTGTGTGGTCGGGTGCTGTTAAGGTGCCTCATCTGCCCGTGAGGCACCGTGGAGCACATGCGACCTCCATGCAGATAGGCAGTCTGCAGCAGGAAGTCGTGCACTGATATTGAGGTGCAGCACGATTTGTCTGACCTTTGTGAGGAGGAGGAGAAGATAGTAGAAAAACTCGCAGTGAAGTAGCTTCTTTTCCTCCCTCGGCGCCTGCATGTTTGCACTTATAAGGCACAGCGGCTGAATGTAATGAGGTCCAATACCTTCGCTAACAGAATAATGCTCAGTAACCTGAGGGATACATGCAAGGTCACAGTTTTAGTGGGGTCGCATGAACATTTAGTCTTTTTAACATCACAAAATGGTATCGCTTTCTTCTTTGTCGATGATTTTCTTACAGATTTCATGCAAGAAGGTCAGTTTCATTGGCGCCGACACCTCTTTTGGAACCTGCGCTCTTATCTTGCATACAAATCCATCCATCCATTTTCTTTCGCTTATCCTTCCGTACAAATCATCAGTAAATTATTATTTACTGTAATTTCAGGAGAATTTTTATTTTGTGAATGGGTATTTTGAAGCAGCAAATGATGCAGAGGAACCTTTGATTGACATCATTCCTTTGTTCCTGAAGGACCGACTCCAGCCGAAACGGACGCTAACTGAATCAGTTTGTTTCCCACAAGAGATCGTGCAAATCCAACTAATCACTTCCAAAAAGACAAACATGTTGACACAAAGCGTTTTTATAGTTTTACAATTATAGTCATACCCGCGACCCTAATGAGGATAAGCGGCATAGAAAATGGATGGATGGATAGTTTTATATGCATATACAATATACAATACAATACAATATGCAGTATACAATTCAAAATGAACATAAATGCATATACAGTACGTATTATTATGATGAATGAAAGTGATAAACGAGCATTCAAGGTTAATTTAACCTTCATTTGATGTGTTTCTTCAGAATTTGGCAGCAAGACATCACCTGCTTGTTTTGCCATGAGTTATTTTGTGACTTCAACAGTCTTTCTCACCTCCACAACCCAAAATGGGTCAATGGAAGTTTTAAGTGTCTGCATTTTGAAAAAGAAGGTGAAAAGCACTATTAAATTGAGTAGAATTCAAGAAATGACAAATGACAAAACAGGAAGGTGGTGTCTCGCTGCCACACTGTGTCTTTAGAAACACTCACATCAAGAGTCATGTCCTCATTGTAGGTAAAAGTAAACTTTAATGTTCATGTATGTCTTTAGTTCATCATTTATATGCATTTATAAATGTTTTGTGCATGTAAAACTATAAAAGACGTGTAATATTTTTGAGAGTCAACTGCTGATGACATCATAGACGGACTATGTACCTGACGTCCAGTTCCAGTTGCCATTTTGTAACTTAAGGCTACGTCACAACTGGTCATACGGGCTCCTACAGCCGGTCTGGATGTTTTCACCATGTTTTGACAATATCCCTGCCCTTGTCCCAATATATTTCAAATTTACATTTGATAAAATCGAAATCAAGACGGGTTTGCAAAAAATAAAGAAAGACTTATTTTCAAACGTGCTCGGCTAACATCACTTATGTATCAGGAATAAAATGTAACCAACTGAATGAAAACGCTGAATATTTGTCCTCCCATATTTCTGAATGAACCCTGCTCTTGCACAGGTATGCCTAATAAAGTTTGGGGTGAGGTTATCATGTCAGATGGCTCATCAAGCGGCGGGGTGGCGTCGCTCCTCTCCTCCACCAGCAGGATAGGATCTGCTGCGACAGCAAATATTCCTGCATGCGCACCAGATGAAGAACCCGCAGCACAGAAATAATGTCTGTGCCCGGTGCTCATTACCACTAACTGTTTTGGTGTTGTGTTTGCAGAATTTCTACAAGGACATCAACCGCGAAGCAATGTACATCAGGTATTTACATACTCCATCTGACATGTTGTGCGTTTGGGAAGTGTGTGCATGTGCGAGGATTGGTGTGTGTGTGTGTGTGTGTGGCTCCATAATCTCACAAGGGATTATAGGTGTCCTGCTGAATTAATGTCACAATCCGCTGGATCAGCACTTGGTGTGACTGGCTGAGGCGAGTGCAGAGAGAAGGAAGAACCCGATGGGTGGGAAGGGGAAGACTGGATGCTAGCACAAGAGGAGGAGGGGATTACAGCATTTGTCAGTTCTCACTGTACATTTCTGCTGATGATTCATGCTGTAGACGCAATTAGAGGAGTGTATTGGTGGATCGGCTTATTCCATCTGCATAGCCTGCATTCTGGTGAAATAAAGGCTGGTATTGGGATGCATTTCTTTTAATATCATGGACTCTCACAGGTTGATACATTGGAAAAATAAGCAGTGGATACTCCAAAGATAAATAGGATTTGGTTTGTGATGCTGCTTGAGTTGAGTTGCTCTAATTTTCCACTGGAAATAAACAGTCGCCGTCATGAAATCTTTATTAACTATACAAGTGATGTGTTATTTTAACTTTCTTACCTGCCATGCAAGTATAAGAAGAACCACCACGCCATTAAAAACTAAATGCAGCAAAAATAAAGCAAACATGCTCACCCATTCTGGTGTTTTCCTAGCAATAGTCACCTAGGGGTGTTTTTAGGAATTGCTGCTATTCTTAAAGCCGTTGCTTTGAGATTGTTCATCAAAGTTAATTGGTTCCAGACTCAGCCGCTTTAATTGAATTTTTGTGACATATGATTCTTTTTTTACATACTCTTATCAAATATTTTCTCAGTTAAAGCATAGAAAACCTGTTTATGACCTTCTACATACTACTGTATGTTTTTTTTATATTACTAGAGCCCTCTAGACAGAAAATAACACCCCTACATTCACCTTTTGCGACGTTGGGGGTTCGGAGTTGAGTTTTATTTGGGGTATGGCCACAACAGGAGACCATGTTATCATGATTATTATTGTGCCTGCCGTGAGTAATAATACATAAATAATAAAGTTATTAATGCTATAATAAATCATTATAAAATGATTAAAGATTTTTTTGGGCGATCAAGTCTGGTGCGGGTTACTGGGGACACCTAGTGGCCATTGACAGTGACTACATTGTTCATCAGCATCTAATATTGCGTTAACTGTATGTGTATTTTAGTTCATGTAGAACATTTTTATGTTTGAAAATGCTTCATTTAAGTCAGTGGTTCTGAATTATTTTCTGTCATGCCTCCACTGGTGGACAGAAATCTTCTTCTTTTGCTTTTGGCTTATTCCTTCAGGGGTGGCCACACCGAACCAATTGCTTTCATCTAACCCTGTCTTCTGCATCCTCTTCTCTCGCACCAACCACCTTCATGTCCTCTTTCACTACATCCATAAACCTCCTCTTTGGTCTTCTTTAGGCCTCCTGCCTGGCAGTTCAAAACTCAGCATCTCAGTCTGACCTCTCTGACTTTATCTCCAAAACCTCTTTCATGTGCTGTACTCATTCCTGATCCTGTCCATCCTGGTCACACCCAAAGAGAACCTCGGCATCTTCATCTCTTGCTACCTCCCTACTGGTGGACTGCACACTGTAGTCTCTTTGAAAGCAATTTTTCCAGAATATTTTGGTTGGACTCCAAATTGTAAAACTTTTGGAGTCTTTGACTTTGGACATTGTTTGTCAGTAATGGTGTTTGAAAATGCTGATTGTTTGATACAGCTCTTACGTACTGGTGGTACTGGCTCTCACTGGGTTGTACAAGTAAGGCTAATGAAGGGTCTAGTTGTAGTAACTCTCTTTGTTTATACCAGAGGTGGGTTCAAGTCTCAGGGAAGTCTCCGGTCTTTAATGTCAGGTAAAGACATGCAATTCCAAGTCAAGTCTCAAGTCCAAAGAGTCTAGATGAGTCAAGTCTGAAGTCATAGGCTTCAAATTTTCGAGTCATAAGCACTGGTTAGTGTCAAATCCCACAAATATAAGGAATGTAACTTGAATTGTTTTGTTTTCTTAAAAATACCAGTGTGACGAGACAACAGACGTGTGTTCATTCCATGACAGGAGATATGTGATGTTACACTGTTGTTACATTGATGGACAATACTGGCAAAAAGATCTAAGCTAGCTATAAGACTCAGTTACACAAAAAGAGCGCTGACGTAACATTCGGGATTTAGACAGAAATGTAATCCACACCCTCGTTGTTTGTTCTGACACCTGAGCGGACCTTAATGATGCATTCAATGACGTGGACGGTGTGGGAAAATTGCTGGACATGCCGTAATGACGATCACGTTAGTTGAATACTTTGAATGTTTTACTCGACACTTTCACACGTTCAAGTCACCAGACTCGAGTCTAAGTCAAGTCTCGAGTCATTGGTGTCAAAGTTGCAGGTCGTACGAGGATATTGTCAAGTCGAGTCCAAAGTCATCAATATTTTCAAGAAGAATGTATGGAATAAAACGATAATAAATGAGATACGGCGGAAATAAGCAAGCTTTTGATGTTTTTTAACGGGTGACCCCAAGGTCATCCGTACAGCGGGCGGAGTTTGATTGAAACGCAGCCGGAAGCCGTTGTTTGTCGTCAGTCCCGCCTGAGGCTGTGTGGCGAGCGAGCGAGGGTGCTGGCTTGTCGGAGGGAGACGGAAACGATAAACGCCGTCCTGACAGGCTGTAATGAACGCATCGGGTTGTGCGACAGTGTCACCTAGTGGAACTGTACATGATGCACGCAGACGCGCTGTATCACTAATGTGTGTGTGTGTGTGTGTGTGTGTTTAGGTACCTTTACAAGTTGCGAGACCTTCACCTGGAGGGTGAAAGCTACACAGAGGCGGCGTACACGCTGCTGCTGCATTCACGCCTGCTCAAGGTATTGCACACAAAGTAGAAACGAGGCGGGGACATTTATAGGCCGTCTTGCTCGGTAATCACCTGTCTGCCTGCCTTGAGTGAGACCCTTTTATAGGGGAAGATAAACGCTCGCTGCATAACCGCCCGCGACCTCTGAATGGTAAAACGCAGAGGTTAGTTTATGGCGGACGCGGCATTGGACACTAACGCTGCATGGGCGGTGAGATTGATGCCGTGCACACACACACACGCACACACATATGCATGACCTCTTGTGCTGCTTTGGGGGACACTACGTGTCAGGTGGGCGGAGGAGAATTTAGTAGGACTTTAAGTAGACTTTTTGACATGACATTCAAAGGGAAAATTCACACCCCTGCGGGCAATGAAAAGTAGGTTTGCATAACCTCAGCGCTGCATCTGCACTGTCTTTGTGTTTTTCTACAAACATGTTGCAGCACATACACACCCTACACACAGCTACACTTTTTTTTTTTTTTCACAAATTATAATAGAATATCAGAATCAGCATTATTGGCCTAACGCAAGCAAGGAATTTGACTTGGTCGGAATAGCTCTCACTGTACATATAAACAGACACTAATAAATAGTTTATATAGAAACAAACGCATAAACTATGAAATGCACATGCGCACGAGACGAGTCGGTGCACGAGACTGGGGTCGCGGGAAAAGTACGACGACAAAATAAGACTGGACATACAAGCGTTATTATTGAACCACAACACAAAACAATGCCGGTCCCTTTGGAAATTTTTATTGTCCCACAAATTGATGCTACACATTTTTTGATCATATATAATAAATAATAATATATCATAATAATGAAATATATTTTTTAAATGTCATCTTACATGCCATGTAACATCTCAATTTGTACTGTCTGTGAAACGTTTGCAGCATTTCCTGAAATGCTGGCTTTTGAATTGTATTATAGAGCAGCTTTTTATTTATTTTTTTGCAATGACTTTTTGTCAACTCAAACAATTTGGGGGCTGTTCCGTTTGTATTTACTTTGCCAACCCAACATCTCAGTGAGTGCTGACTGGTTTTCTTTGAATAAATTCAGTATAGTGGCTGGTTGATGGGCTCACCTTGCTCATTGGTCATATCCCCACATGCGGGCTGTGGATCTTTTTTCCTCTTAACTTCTACTATGTTACCTTGCATTGCTCCTTCCAAAGCTCCACGACGAGGAAAACAGACACAGTTCAGTTTTCATTTGGTTTTTTTCTGAATGAGAAACCTCGTCGCCTTTTAATCTCACGACCAGCATTAGCAATTGGTCAAAATTTAATAACTTAAAACCTGAGAGTACAAGCCACATCTTCGCAGATAAACCGTGGTGGTAAGCGGAGATTTAAAAAAATAAATACAAATTTGGAGTAAAATGTTTCAGAACCATTGGCGCATGCTGGTGTTTTGCCATTTTATAGCCTTTATTAGCCTTGCAGTGGAGGGAAATTCCATATTACAGCTGCAAAGTGGACATTAGAGCAACACAAACACGTTTCAGTGGTGCATACAGTATGTTGAGTAGTGGGCCTCCCCCCTTGGGAACAGAATCTTTGCTATGGTAATGTCACTTTGACATGACTACATGCCACCCATGCAGATGTACAAACGTAGTACAAGCATTCATACTTGCGCTAAGATTTTTGGCCAAAAAAAAGAAACAAATTCTCTCAAAATGCTAGTGCAGCGGTTCAAGTCACCCTTTGCAATCTCAACAGGGGTAGGGAAGCTACGGCTCGGGAGCCAGATGTGGCTCTTTCGATGAGCACATATGGCTCTCAGACGTTTCTAAGCACCAGAACATGTATTTATTTTGATGTACTTTTTTCTTCAGACATATGTAACGTATCTTGCTTTACAACAGGGCTGTTCGAAGGGCCCGCTGCACGATCTCAAAATGCAATTTAACAAAAAACTTTATAGAAAAAGCACAAATTTGAAAAGTGAGCAGGAATTGTACAAACAATAAAATATTAAGGGAAAAAAGTTGTCATGTTTGAAAATTAGGTTGTGGAAAAGGTTATAATATTAAGGGAATAAAGTCAAAACATTGCAGGAAAAAATGGGCTAATACAAAAACAAGCAAAAATTGAAAAATTGCAGTTATTGTACGAGTAGAAAGTAAAAATATGAAGAGAAAAAAGTCACAACTTTACGAGCACAAACGTGTAATAATATGAGTAAAAACTATGTCATTTTAGTAACAGTTCATTTTTATGTTTTAAATGTCGCAATAGACCGCACGGTGGCTGAGTGGTTGGCACGTTGGCCACACAGTCAGGAGATCTGGAAGACCAGGGTTCAAATCTCCGTTGGGCATCTCTGTGTGGAGTTTGCATGTTCTCCCCGTGCGTGTGTGGGTTTTCTCCGGGTACTCCGGTTTCCTCCCACATTCCAAAAACATGCATGTTAGGTTAATTGGTGACTCTAAATTGTCCAAAGGTATGAATGTGAGTGTGAATGTTTGTTTGTCTATATGTGCCCTGCGATTGACTGGCGACCAGTCCGAGGTGTACCACCCTTCTCGCCTGAAGTCTGCTGGGATAGGCTCCAGCATCCCCGTGACCCTAATGAGGGTAAGCGGTATAGAAAATGAATGAATGAATGAATGAATGTCGCAATATTAACAAACAGACAAAACACTATCATGTTGCCATTTTTGGATAATAAGTTGGGGGAAAATAATTTGGGAATAAAGTTAAAAGATTGTGGGAATTAAAAATATAATTGTTTTGTGTAAAAAAAAAATAATTATTTATTTTTTGCTGACATTTTAAAGCACAACATGAAATTGTGTGGTTAAGGCTCTCATAGCCCAAAAGGTTCCCGAGCCCTGCTGTAGAACATGAATGGATTCGTGGCTGAGACATTGCTTTTCATCACACTTGCCGTCCTTCCCGCTCTGCGTGTGTCTTTCCCCCTCCAGTGGTCGGATGACATGTGCAGCCCCCAGTTTGAGTTCCACGGCTCTCAAACGCAGCGGCAGCTCAAAGAAACGCTCTCTGACACCATCATCGACTACTTTGACATGGGCAAGGTCGGTGTTGTCCGCGTTAGTAGCCACTATTCATCCCATGTTCTGTACTAAAAGGTACTAAAAGTCATGTATTGATGACACGTTTGTCTATCTTCAAGTTCTCTGGAGCAGTGTTACAGTCCCGTCACTTTTTCATGAAAACAATGAGCTTAAGTGCCGCTGCGGGCGGTTTCTTAACAGATGGTGTGACGAAGGACGCTTCTCTCGTGTTTGTGTGATTAGATGTGGGAAGAGGCCATCGCTCTGTGCAAGGAACTTGCTGATCAGTACGAGAACGAGATCTTTGACTACGAGCTACTCAGCAAGAGACTGGTAATGTGTGACAAGTGCCGACCTCTGCATCTTTTTGCAGCAAATGTCACGTCAAAAAAATCACCAAGCAGACGTTTTTTTTTATAACTGCAAAGAGTAGTGAGGCGTATCACTTGAATATTAGGGATCAGTTTTTCCCCTGTAATGAAAACCGATATAGCTAGGGGTCGATCAGCCACCGATACCTACCAGGAGGTTCCACCAATGATCCATTGTCTCTTTAAAGAAGGCGTGTCATCCTCTGGAAGTTTCACCATGCTGTGATATTATGTTCTTTTCCAGAAAGTAAGTTGATTTCATGGTTTTGTTTTTTTATATATCATATAGCCAGTAGCACGGGTGCAGCCAGGAATTCTGGGTTCTCTGACAAAAATCATGTTTCCCCCCCACTCTTTAGTCAAGGGTTATTGGTATTGTCCTGCCCTTTCAGCTTTACACTTGGCACCCCAAAAAAATACATACTCGTATCGGTTGATACCAGAATCGGAAATTGAGAGTTGAACAATATCAGCATATTGGAAATCGGCAAAAACTTTAAATGCGAACAAACGCATCAGTATTGCTGTTTGCTGTGGCAACTTCGGTGCTAATGTGGTGGGCTAAACTTGAGCTGCTTTGGTGGTAAAGCAAAATTCTTCTTCCAAAGAAGCCACATCGCTCTACCTTTATCACTGGTGTGCTCGTTTTTTGTGCGTGTGGAAATGCTAAATTCTCGCTGCTTCTCACCTTGCCCTCCCATCAACAAGGCGCAGATGCAAACCAAACCCAAACATAATGAAAGCCAATCAATGTTGAATGCTCAATTGCTTTTATAAAAATGGAACCCACATACAGAAACAGGAAAGTTAGAGTTAAAAATGAGATTAATGCGATTTAATTATGACTGTAAATAATTCATCGCAATTAATGCCTAAATTTGACACCCCTAATTAAAACATGGGGCCGCACGGTGGCTGAGTAGGTAGCATGTTGGCCACACAGTCAGCAGATTAGGGTTCGAATCTCCGTTGGGCATCTCTGTGTGGAGTTTGCATGTTTTCCCCCGTGTGATCGTGGATTTTCTCCGGGTACTCCGGTTTCCTCCCACATTCCAAAAACATGCATGTTAGGTTAATTGGCGACCCTAAATTATCCATAAGTGTGAATGGTTGTTTGACTGCCCTGCGATTGGCTGGTGACCAGTCCAGGGTGTACCCCGCCTCCCGCCCAAAGTCAGCTGGGATAGGCTCTAGCATACCCGTGACCCTAATGAGGATGAATTAAAACATGGCCATGTTCATTGCTAATGGTGAGCCACAGCATTCCTTATTTCCATTTCATCCACTCTTCTCCTTCACTGGTCGGACCCCACCTTTTTTGCAACATTGGAAAAAGTCCCTCATTCCAATCCTGCAGTTGCTCTCTCAGCTAATGTGGAATTTATGTGGTTGTAGAAATGACCTTGAACGGTGTGCACTTTATTTTTTTAAGCATCCATCACCACGTCTAAGTCCTCGCATTCTGCTGAGAGCAGCTAAGTGAGCAAAAAAAATCAAAAATGCTGCAACCGCACATGAAATGCATCCAGCCTGGATTTCTCTCTCACTTTGCTGCAGGAGAAACAAGCAAAGTTCTACGAGAACATCATGAAGATCCTGAGGCCCAAGCCGGACTACTTTGCAGTGGGCTACTACGGGCAAGGCTACCCGCCATTCCTCAGGGTTTGTGTTCATGTTTGCTGGTAGCGCTTGCTCGTGCGGTAGGAAAAATGGAAGCGGATGCACCGGGTGGATAGCCTGCAGAGAACGGGGCGTAAAATAACTTTATTGAAACATAAGGAAGCGGAAGGCATGTCGATAACGGCATGTTTTTTCACTACGTTTGCCGAGCCACAGAATAAGCTTTCCGTCCACAATAACTGTCTGTTTGCGACAGAACAAGGTGTTCATCCACCGAGGTAAGGAGTACGAGCGCAGAGAGGACTTCCAGAACCAGCTGATGAGCCAGTTCCCCAGCGCCGTGCGCCTCAATACCACCACCATGCCGGGGGAGGACATCCGGAACTCCCCGCTGCAGTGTATCCTCTTTTGTCACGCAGGCGCATTTCCTTCAAACCGACGGCAACAGCAGCTAAGCTTTTGGTTGAATTACAAATTGTACCACCTTTAGCCTGTGCAACATTGAAGGTTGCACTTTATTCTCATCCCCCAGGCAAGAAGAAGAGCATTTCTCCTTTTGCACCACAAGGAATATGCATGATTTATACCAGGGATGTCCAAACCTTTTTCCAGTAATGGCCACGTACTGAAAAATGCAAAGACCTAACAGCCGCTTTCCTATTTTTTAAAGCATATACACTCTGTCCATTTTCACTGCCGTCGGGCCCTGGACTGGTTGCCAGCCAATCACAGGGCCGGTACAGACAAGCTACCGCTTACACTCACATTCATACCCAATTTAGAGTTGCTAATAAACCGAACACGCATGTTTTGGGAATGCGGGGGGACGTGGGAGAGGACCCACGCACACACACACGGGAAGGGCATGCAAACTTGCAGATCCAAACCCAGATCTTGCAGATCTCCTGACTGTGTGGCCAACATGCTAACCGTGTCGATACGTTCAACAGATGTTCAGGGGGGAATGGTACCAGAACACGGTTTTTATGCAGGCAGAGGAGGTGCTCCAGAACTTGGAACACCGGTAGGAATTAGTTGCTCCACCTCCATTTCTGCAGAACAGTTTTACATTGTTGATCCATTTTGTGGTCCCTGAAGCAGGCCTTCTGGATAATTCTGAAATATGCATTCTTTTTCGGTTTTGGGTTTACCTCTGATCTTCACCACTTACCGTTGTGCCATCTCAAGCTATCTATTGGACTAGAACGGCTTAAATGTCAAAAAATAACCGGGTGGTGTCCTAATTAGTTAAATTTCTTTTGAGAAAAAACTGCATCAGAGTTTTGCCATGTGGGGAAAAAGCCTACTCTTTGTATGAACTTTTTTAAAAACCATCCAAATACTTTGTAAATCTATTTTTTGTAAAATTGACTTTTTTCCCATATTATATTTTAATAACTAATTTTAACTAACTAATTTTCCTTTTTTTCCTGATATGACATACAACTTTGAAAAAAACATTTCTTTATTTTTAATATTTCATGCTACGGAATATTTTATTCTACTAAATTATTTTTCCACGTATTATAACAATGTCATTCTCATAAAATTACAACAATTTCTTATTAAATTACTTTTTTTTTCTCACAGTATTTTGCTGATTTTTAGATTTTTGCTGTTGTTTTTTGTTGTTGTTAAGTTGCATTTTTAGAATGTGCTGTGGGCCAAGAAAAAAAGAGCAGCGGGCCGCAGTTTGGACACTCCTGATATAAACGAGCGTTGCACACTTGAGCTTTAATCTGCTCCCATTTGCACAGCCCGCGTGCAGCGCGGAGTCTCCTTAGTGATGAAAACAGACATCCAGTGTTTCACCGTGCAGCCCGTCTTGGAGATTCCTCCTCGCCTGAAGAACAAACCCGTCCCAGACCAGATCATCAAGTCAGTGCTGTGTGAAGAAGGGAATGTGTGCAATGAGCACAAAAAGACATTTTAATGATGCTGACCCTTGTCTGACACGATCTAGCTTCTACAAGTCCAACTACGTGCAGCGTTTTCACTATTCCCGACCCGTGAGGAAAGGACCTGTGGACCCAAACAATGAGTTTGCTGTGAGTGGATTTTTACTGATTTGCACTTGAAAGTTTGCGGTTTCACTCTATCGCTGTTTTTCAAGATAAGATAATTGACAAGTCATTGCTGTTTCGTGGTTGACCGGGCCTCTTATTGGTCAAAGAACATGCATATTTATATTTTATATTAGTATATTGCAGGCTTGCACAATAATCCCTAAAAAAATCCCAAATATAAACACGGGTTGCTGTGGAAACTCAACTCTGAACCCTCAACTTCGCTTCCTGTCAGTCTCGTGCCGTGAGACTTTTCACCAACAAATAAAATCAGGGATCCTATATAAATGGCTACCATCCATCCATTTTCTATGCCGCTTATCCTCAGTCAAGTCGCAGGGTATGCTGGAGCCTATCCTAGCTGACTTCGGGCGAGATGCGGGCTACGACCTGACCTAGCCACCAGCCAATTGCAGTAATTAAATGGCTTTTTTACTCTTATTATATCTACTATATTGGTAATAGGAGTGTAGAGGTGACTATAGGGGTGTTATTTCATGGCTAGAGCGCTCTAATAGTAATGGGCGGCTGTAAATAGGTTTTGCTGGTTGGCTGCGCATCCCTAATTTGCAGTAGTCAAGGCCGGAAGTGACCAGGCTATAGGCAAGCGTGCAGGCAGCGAGGACGATGAGGGAAGGACGGAGACAATCCATGTTAGAAGATGGAGTGACGTTGCTGATGTGGCATTTTTATGACAGTTCACGATCCAGGATGGCACCCAGACTCTTTACCTACCGAGATGCTCCCCGTGGTGAGAGTGAAACTGTTGACTTTGGAAAGATTTGGTTCCAGTTAGAAGGAATGTACTTTTGTTGCTATTGAGTTTGAGGAAGTTTGCGGCCAACCAGGATTTGATTTCAAGATCGATCGATTTCAAGGAGGTGAGGGAGGAGGGAGGGCGTATGGCGTTTGGTTTAGTGGAGAAGTAGAGGTGAGTGGCCTCACCAAAGCGCTGGAACTGGATTTTGAACGTGAGGAAAATATTGCCACGAGGCTGAACATAGATGATGAAAAGAAGGTGCCCCAGGACGGAGCCCTGAGGCACACCTGTAGAGACGGTGATTTTGAAGGACTTGAGCTGTGTGAATTGAGTGCGACCTGTGAGATATGAGTGAAACCAGTCGAGGGAGGTGTGGGTGATACCAATAGTCGACAGCATATTGAGGAGGGTGTGGTAAGAAATGGTGTCAAAGGCTGCACTCGGGTCCGAAAGGATGAGGATGGAGACTAGCAAACAAACAAGTGGCGCCAAACAACTTCTCCCAAAGTTAGCCACAGCTTTTCTTCCTGTCACTCACACACACACCAGTGAACACTCCCAGCGTGCAAAACCAGCTCTTTCCCTGCACTTTGCATGTTTACAATCCAAAGGCGAAACACCGCGGACATCCTGAGCTGGCATTGGTGCACCGATATGGTTATTGGCAGGAAAAGCACTATCAACATGAACGGATATCCCAAATATGCAAGCCTTTAATGTGTGAAATATTCGATTTATGACCTGACACAAGCAACAATGAGTGTTCTCTTGAAGTCCATGTGGATCGAGCGTACAACCTTCACCACCGTCTACAAGCTGCCCGGGATCCTGCGCTGGTTCGAGGCCACGGACATGAAACATGTAAGTCTACGGATGGTTCGGTGCAGGCGTGTCCAAACAAACAATGAAAGGATGGAAGTGCCACTGTGATATTTTGGAAAGATATGCTAAGAGTTGTTTTTATTTCAGGTTTTGTTTGTTTGTTTGTTTATTTCTAGAAAAAACGGCCTCTCTGCTGAGTTGTTAAGGTGAAAAAGCCTTACATTTTTACAAATTTCGAAATATTTCAAACTTTCTCTGAGATAATATTAGTAAATGTTCTTCTTTTAATATTATGACTCTATTCCCACATTTTTTTGTTATTATTCCCATAATATTATATTTTTTCCCAAAGTAATTTCTACAAAACAACACATTTTTGTTTTGTTTATCGTAATATCACAACTTTGAAAAAAAACATTGCTTCTTATATTATTAGAATATTCGTATATTATAACATCTATGCTACTAGAATGACATTATTTGTCTTGAGTTTACGTTTTTGTTAGAATACAACTTTTTTAATTTTTTTGATGTCTTCTGTTTTTATAATTTGCCAACAGTTGACTTTCTTCCTGTGAAGTTTCTTATTTCCTTAACATTTTTAATATTTATTCACTTAACATAACATTTATTGCTACCAAATTTTCCAACAATGACAACTTTATTTCTCATCTTGCTTGTTTTTCATAACATTACCAAATAACTTCTTTTTTTAATATGCCAGCTTTATGCCATAAAATGACATTATTTTTCCCTATAATATTACCAGTTGATTTTTGTTAGAATACAACTTTTTTCTGGTAATATTTCGATTATTTAGAGTTATGGTAATGAAGACTTTATTCCCATAATATTTTAAAATTAATAAAAAAAAAAAAAAATTTTTAAAAAAAAAAAATTAATTAAATAATTTAAAAAATTTTAAAAAAAATACAAAGAAACATTTGTTTTAAATTTGTCAACATTAGGTTACTTAAAATGACATAATTTTTTTCCTTCATTATATTACTTTATTTTCATGTAATTGCAACTTTTTTTCAGAATATTTTGTTTTTAAAATTCATTTATCCTTTCCCCCCGATGCTATTAATATTTCCAAGCATAGTTTGACTTTATTTTTGTAACATTTGAACTTTTTCCTAACCCTAAATTTTGAAAAAAATAAACTTTATTCGTACTTGTAAAATACCATCTTTATTTAATATAAATAATGTCATTTGTCATAATATTCCATTATTTTTCCTCTTAAGATGACAAATCTTTTCTTAATATTTTGACTTTATTCTTGGAAAAATGACTGCTGATTTTTGAAACTATTTTTCTAGTTAAATCATATTTTTAGAACCAGTAAAAAATAGTCCCGGGGCCGCACTTTGGACACCCCAAGCTTCACGTGACGTCTTAGAAACAAAGAATGTCTTCCATCGTGTTATCGTTCCACCTGCAGACCACCTTGTCCCCGTTGGAGAACGCTATTGAAACCATGGAGTCCACCAATGAGAAGATTCTGGCTATGATCAACCAGTACCAGGCGGACTGGAGCCTTCCCATCAACCCTCTCTCCATGCTGCTCAATGGCATCGTGGACCCGGCGGTCATGGGGGGCTTTGCCAAGTACGAGAAGGTATTGGCATCGTGGATCGAGTCCTAGCAGTCTTAGACCTCCAAGAGAAAGAAAGCAATGCCTTTCTTGCGTTTAGGCTTTCTTCACAGACGGGTACACGCAGCAGCACACGGAGGACAAGGACAAACTCCTGCGTCTCAAAGACCTCATCGCATGGCAGGTAGGCGGCCGTCGTCATGTCGGGCCCCGGGAACCTGAATGGTGGGTGTCTTGTTCACACACCGCGTGGCACGCAGATCCCCTTGCTCGGTGGAGGCATCGCTCTGCACGGGAAGAGAGTGACCGACGACCTGCGTCCCTTTCACGAGCGCATGGAGGAATGCTTCAAAGAGCTGAAGAAGAAAGTGGAGAAGGAGTACGGCGTGAGAGAGCTGGTAAGAAGTAGAAAAACCAAACTTGACCGCCGCTAGAAGAAAATATGTCTGAATGGTGAAGCGTAGTTACGAGATCAAGGGTTGAATTTATGACAAACAAAATGTCACATGCGCATGTCATAATTTCAGCTTTTCATCTCATGATTTTAACTTTTTATCTCGTCATTTCGACTTTTTACTGCATGATTTTTATTTTAAAATCTCATCATTTGGATTTTTTATTTCAGGATTTTGACTTTTTAATGACATAAATTAGATTTTTTTAATCTCATTATTTTCACTATTTCATGATTTTGACTTTGCATTGCATAATTTTGATTCTTTAAATTTTTTATTTCAGAATTTTTACTTTTTATCTCATAATTTTGACTTTTTATTTTAAGATTTTGACTTTTTTTTTTGCTTAATTTGAATTATTTCATCTCAAAATTTAGACTTTTTAATCATAACTCTTTTGTCATAACTATGACTTTGTTATCTCAAAATGTTTACTTTTTGTCTCAATTTTTTTTAAAAATCTTTTTATCTCATAAATGTTCTTTAAAAAATTTTAAATCTCGTAATTATGGTGTTCTATCTCATTATTTCAATTTTCTCATTTCCACATATTTCATAATTATGACTTTCTGATCTCAACATTTTGACTTTTATTTACATAATCTTGACTTTTTATATTATATTTATTACTTTTCATGTCATAATTCCAACTTTCTGTCTCATAATTATTACTCTTTATCTCACATCTATTGTTTTTTATCTCATAATTTTGACTTTTTATCTCATAATTATAGCTTTTTAAAATTTCATAATTATGAGTTCTCTCATTATTTCAATTTTTTATCTCATTTCCACTTATTTCATAATTATGACTTTCTTATCTTAACATTTTGACTTTCAATTACGACATTGACATTACAACACTGACTTTGTATATTCAAATTATTACTTTTTATGTCATAGTTCCAAATTTCAAGTTCCAAATCTCATAATTTTGACTTTTTATCTCCTAATTTTAAGATATTTTTTCATAAGTTTGAGTTTTTGTCTAAGAATTTCAAGTTTTCATTTCATAATTATGCCTTGTTATCTCACAAAATGACTTTTTATCTGATAATTTAGACTTTTTTTCTGATAATTATGACCATTTGGATGATTTTGACTTATGACATTTGCACATGTGTCATGATTTTGGTATGTCATGTCATGATTTTGGCATGTTATGTCATGATTTTGGTATGTCATGTC